>JAODKS010000024.1:19343812-19355008 GCA_028877415.1 Sciades dowii | reverse complement strand
ACATGCAAACTCCGCACAGAAAGGCCCTCGCCAGCCACAGGGCTCAAACCCAGACCTTCTTGCTGTGAGGCGACAGCGGTAACCACTGTACCACCGTGCCACCCCCAGACAAAGGTGTATTACAGAAAATTTTTTTTTTTACCTGTGACTCTATTTTAAGAGCAGGCCAGTGTTCCAAGATCTCTCCAACAGGCAGGTCATCATTGATGACTTCTTTGCACCTCAGAACAAAGGTAGTCTCCATTTGCTTTGCAATCAGGGGAAGGTTTTTGTCAGTCTTCTTAGCTTCGTTTACAATTTGGAGTCTAAACTGCTCAAGGCTTACATCATGTTCACCTCTTGGAAAATTAGGCAGGAAATTAACTTCTGCCCTCTTTGGTCTTTTGATGTTAGTGTGGGGAGCTTGTTTGTCTGGGTCGTTTCTACTCCTCTTCCCAGAATTTACAGCTACCTCATGAAATCGTGCATGACTCAACTTAGTGCGGTAGTTCCCCATCTTAAACTTCAAACTATTTTTCCAACCATACCATCCTGTCTGAGATCCTGGCTCTTTCAGACAAGGATGCTTAGTGATAAGATTTGGTGACACAGGCAATTCCCAGCACACTTTCACAATTTTGAAAGAAAAACATAAGTTTGGATTAAGTATCATTAACCTTAAATGTGTACTGTTTGCAAAAAACAATAATCAGTTCAATTAGTCTCTCTAGGTTTGTCATGATGGGCACTGAGCAGTGTCACTGATTGCACACTGACTGAGATTACACCAGTGTTCATTTTCTTCACACTGCTACATGACTCTATAAGTTCCCACTTCTAAAAACATTTTAATCCTGTAAGTCTCTGATCAAAATAAATCTTTTTTGTGTGTGTCAACATTAAATGCCCATCAATATTGTACGCCATGAGACTTACTGTGTCATTTAGTTCTGACAGCTGATGCACAGAGAAGTTGTCTGAGGATATCAGTTCAAACAATCTTAAATGCTCACTGTACCAGAATTCATAGTTTCTGCCAAGAAAGGAAACAGTTATTCACAAGCAGTATCCTGCTCAATCCTGCTGAATTTTGGAAGTCCTCCAATCTGGCCTGCAGAAACAAACATTCCATTTGCGTATTCTGTCATTTATGGAGACCTTTGATGTACTATATATGTTTTGGCTATCTCTCTTTGTCTTTATGAAGTCTTTTGCCACTTGATGCAGTGTGGCAACTTGGGCAGACGTGACACTTGAAGCTTGTGTGGGGGGTCTGAAAAAAATGATGCTGCACTGAACTGATACGCCATCATGTGCTGATGCTTGGTAGCAAGAGTTTTTAAGACATTCTTGAAATTGCATGTGTCATGTACCACCCTTTTGAAAAGGTGATGTTTTTCCTTGAACCTCATGGTCCATAGATGAACAAGAGGCCCAAAACACTTTGTGAGTTCTGGGTAGTGCTCAACATAACGATGCTTGGGTCAGAGCTTAAAGTCTGGAAAGACCGCTTGAAGACCCTGTCTGTGATCAATTATTTTAGTCTGCATGTACTGAATGGATTCTTCTGTGAAAGATGGAGACAACACCAGCTGCACAATGCCTTTGAGGTCCATCAATATGGCCCATGCTCTGCTCCGGACATCCACTCCGGAGATTATGAATCTCTCACGCCAGCACCAATCTGAATCCGGAACGGGAATTCCTTCATGCCTGCATTCACTTTCTGGTTTTCTCTGCTGTTATAAAAATGCTGTTCTCAGACAGGAACTTTGCCAGAGCGGAGTGATGTGAGGTGGAAGGGGGTGTTCAGGTGTGTTCGCAGACCTGGCAGGAAAAATTACAGCGGGGATTTGTCTCTCAAGCAGTGGAAACGGTTTGGATTTAATCATCTCACAAATAAAAGCCAACACAATCCTAACCTTTTGTGTAATAAGTTAAATGGGGCTAGAGTGGGGAATAGTCTGTGTGGGGGTCGGCCGACGGCCTGTACAGGCCGGGTATATGATTCTTTCGCTGGTGTTCCTTTCTCTTAGCAATGGCAGGGGATGAGCTACATATGAGTGAGTGGGGAGAGGAGGATGAGAGCAGTAGTTGGATGTCAGGGAGGACAGATAAGGGAGCAAAGAGAACAAGGAATGCGGGATCAGAGAGTGAAGGACAGGTTAATGTAGTTGTGAGATTTGAAGGGGAAGGCGGAGTGAAGCATTTGGACCCATTAAAACTTATGAAAATAATTAAAAACCAAGTTGGGGACGTAAGGTTTGCTAGAGTCTTAAATGAGGGAAACTTGTTAATTGGATACAGTTCAGAAGAGCAGTGTGGGAAAGCTCAAAGGTTGCAGGCTATTGGGAAAGCTGTAGTTGCTAAGCTAGTGAGATTGGGAGAACATGGAAGTAAAGGGGTAATTTATGGGATTCCTGTAACTGTGGATATGAAGGATCTGGTTAAAAGTCTTAAGTTAAGGTGTGGGGCAGTTAAAGATGCAAAACGCTTAACTAGGGGCTTTGAGAAGATAGAGACTGAGTCAGTCTTGATTGAGTTCAGCACAAAAGACCTTCCTAGTGAGCTATATTTTGGATTCATAAGATACAGGGTTAGGGAATTCACGCATAAGCCAATGCGGTGCTTTAATTGCCAAAAGTTTGGTCATGTAGCAAAAGTATGTAAGGAAGGAAAAAGGTGTGCCAAGTGTGGGGGAGGGCATGATTATGGAAAGTGTGGGGAAGGTGTAAACCCAAAATGCTGTAATTGTGGAGGGGGACACAGTGCTGCATACTGGGGTTGTGAAGTCATGAAGAGAGAGGCTGAAATCAGCAATATTAAAGTAAAGGAGAAGCTGTCTTATGCAGAAGCCCTTAAAAGGGTAGATACTTTAAAGAAAGCTAATGGAGAAAATGTTAGAAGGGAAGTTACTTCAGCAATTGTATGGAAACAGAGGCAGGAAATGCTCAAAGAAAAAGACATGGGAGGAAAAAAGGGACCTGGTTGTCTTTATTGCAGGGGTAATAAATGCAACAGCTGAAGTTAAATCAAAAACAGAGAATTCAAATTATAACAAAAGCGGCAGTACAGCACTTTGGTATGGTGGGTCTAAAATGGGAAGAAATACGAGATGGGCTCAGTGTGCAGCCAAGTCAGGAAGGAAACAGTTTAGAATAGTCCTATTGGTCATGCTACTCTTACAGTGGAATGCCAGAAGTTTGTTAGCTAATGGACAGGATTTTAAGGAATTCGTTGAGAGCAGAAATGAGAAGCCAGTCGTCATTTGTATTCAAGAAACCTGGCTGAAGCCTAGGTTGGATTTTGTTTTATGACTACATTAGTGTGAGGCGAGACAGAGAGCAAGGAAATGGTGGAGGATGTGTAACTTTTATAAAAAGGGGGGTACCTTACAGAATAATGGGGATAGGGAAGGAACAGAAATAGGTTGTAGTGGAGGTGTGGGCAGAAAAGAAGAAAATAATAATAATAAACTTTTATAATCCATGCAAACAATTAGAATACAATGAGCTAGAGAAGATTGAAGGTCAGGATAATGATAATGTTATTTGGTGTGGGGACTTCAATGCCCATAGCACATTATGGGGAGGAGATAAAACAGATAATAATGGTTTAGTAATAGAGGCTATGTTAAATGACAGAAATTTAGTGTGCTTAAATGATGGTAGAAAGACGAGAATAGATTTAAGAAGTGGTAAAGAATCAGTGTTAGATCTCACTATAATGTCCAGCAGATTGGTCCCTAAATGTGAGTGGGAAGTATACAAGAAAGAAACCATAAGAAGTGACCATTATCCAGTTATGTGTAAGCTGAGCATTGATATTCCAAGGCACACAGGAAACAGTAATAGTAGATGGGTTTTCCAAAAAGCTAATTGGGGAAGATTTATGGAGTTAAGTGACTCCTATCTCAAGGCAGTACAAGAGGAAGATGATGTTGAGAATTATGAGATTGAAATTTGGCAGAGTATATATCTGGCTACAATGGCTTCTATTCCTAAAAGCACAGGTAAAAGTGTGAGGAAAGCTGTACCATGGTGGAATGAGACATGTGCTGAAGCCATAAAGAACAGAAATCGAGCTTTTAGAGTGCTGAAAAGAACTCATAATTTTCAACATCTAATTGATTATAAACAGCTTCAGGCAGTGGTGAGAAGAACTATAAGGCAGGCGAAAAGGACATACTGGAGGGAGTACTGTAGCTCTATTGGGAGTACAACTTCCATTGAGCAAGTATGGGGGATGATCAAGAGAATGGAAGGCAATAGAAGAGACTGGTGCTATCCTATCCTTTCTGATGGAGAACAGGTGGCAGTATCAAATGCAGAGAAAGCAGAAATGATGGTGAAATCATTGAGTAAAGTACATAGCTCCTATAATCTGTCTGAAGAGGAGAAGAAGGGCAGGGCAGAAACAAGGGAGACATATGCTGAAGTTATAATAAGAAAGGAAAAAGCCCAAGATAAGTATAATGTTCCATTCACTCTAGAAGAGCTAAAAGCAGCACTGTCTAAATGTAAGAAGTCAGCACCAGGAAAGGATGAAGTCTGCTATACCATGCTAAGACACTTAAGTGATGAGGGACTTCAGAGGCTTCTAAATTTATATAACAAAGTATGGGAGGAGGGCAAAATTCCTTCAGGGTGGAAGGAGGCAGTTATCATCCCCATCAAGAAACCAGGGAAGGATGCCAGTAACCCAGTAAACTACAGGCCAATAGCTCTAACATCTCATGTTGGCAAATTAATGGAGAGACTGATTAATGGAAGAATGATGCATTATGTTGAAGAAAGAGGGCTGATGGCCAACTACTAAAGTGGGTTTAGGAAAGGGAGATGCACTACTGACTCAATACTGTGCTTAGAGAATGAGATAAGGAAAGCTCAGATAAACAAAGAGACTGTTGTGGCGATATTCTTAGATGTTGAGAAAGCATATGACGTTGTGGGTAGAAGGCCTTTTAATTAAAATGCATATGATGGGAATAAGTGGAAGTATGTTTAACTGGGTAATGGACTTCCTAAGTGGGAGAAGTATTCAGGTAAAAATAGGATCAGAAATATCAAGGAAGTGTATGGTGGAAAATGGTACCCCTCAAGGTAGTGTAATAAGCCCTTTACTGTTCAATATCATGATTAATGATATTTTTTCAGAAATCCACCCAGGGATTGGAAAATCACTGTTTGCAGATGATGGAAGTCTATGGAAAAGGGGGGAAAATGTTAATTTTATTGTGAGAAAAATACAAGAAGGTGTAACTCAAGTACAAGGTTGGGGAAGGAAGTGGGGCTTTAGATTCTCTGTTGGAAAGTCCAAAATCATGTTCTTTACAAGGAAGAAGATTGGAGAGAATATAAAAGTGTCCCTTTATGGCAAGGATCTGGAAAGGGTGGAAAACTTTAAGTTCTTGGGAGTATTTTTTGATTCAAGACTTACATGGAGGCACCATATAGGGAGAGTGACTGACAGGTGTAAAAAGGTCATGAACTTAATGAGATGTCTTGCTGGAACCGAATGGGGAGCAAGTGGGGGCCTCTTTAAAACAAATTTATGTATACCTGATAAGGTCAAGAATGGAGTATGGTAGCTTGGCATATGGGTCTGCTTCCAAATCAGTTCTGTCCTGGCTAGATGAAGTTCAATCTAAAGCTCTTAGGATATGCACAGGAGCTGTGAGGTCAGCTCCTGTGTGTGCGCTCCTAGTTGAAGCAGGAGAAATGCCACTTAGTCTCCGCCGGAAGCAACTGCAGGCTAATTACTGGGTAAGTATGAAGGGTCAAACAGATAATCATCCAGTTAAAGCAGTGAGTCAGCCAAGCTGGGAGAGAGAGGTGGCAGAATTGTCAAGCTATGGGTGGTCAAGTGACATTATAGCTGAGGAACTGGCAGTACATGACAAAGTTTTCTGTCCTGTTGTGTTGTGGCCTACTGTTCCTTTGTGGCAGCTGGAGGTACCCAAAGTTGATTTAGATCTACTTGAGTTTAAAGCAGAGAATAACACTGGGGATCTAGTTAGCGCATTTCACATCCAGGTAGCAGAAAGATACCAAGACCACATTTTAATCTTTACCGATGGGTCAAAGGACCCAGAGACAGAAGCTACTGGTGCAGCTTTTATTGTCCAAGGATGGAACATTAGCTCATTCAAGAGAACATCAGATTTCCTGAGTGTGTTCACAGTAGAATTGTATGCTATTCTAATGGCAGTACAGTGGACAACTCAGATAAATAATCAGAAAGTACTGGTGTGCAGTGACTCTGTATCAGCTGTGCGTAGTATTGGGACAGGCTCATCCAGGAGTCGGCAAGACCTCATTTATGACATCCTTCTGGCTATTAGAGAAGTGGCGAGGAAAGGGATTGAGGTGTCATTGATGTGGGTTCCCGCACATATTGGTATTCCAATAAATGAGAAAGTGGATAGGCTAGCAAAAAAAGCAGTGAAAAAAGAAAATATTGACATCAATGTTAGTCTATCCAAAGCGGAAGGCAAGTGTATTGTCTGGAAACAAGTAATCCTAAAGTGGCAGCAGTGCTGGGAACAAGAGAGTAAGGGGAGACATTTATTCTCATTAACTAGTAGAGTGACTGATTCAGTAACCTGTAAAAGAGGAGGGTGGAAAAGGAAGGATGAAGTCACTATTTCTAGGCTGAGAATTGGACATACTTACCTCAACAGTACTCTCTTCCTGCTAGGAAAACATCAGGATGGTCTGTGCCTAGAGTGTCAACAGCTTGAGACAGTGCATCATGTTCTTATTGCCTGTGAGAAATACAGTAGAGAAAGACAAGAACTTTTTACAGAACTCAGGAAAGTGGGCATGAAAGAAGTGTCAGTGGGAACAATTTTAGAAATGGGATCAACTGGGAAGGGAAAGTGTTGGCTTTTAAAATATCTAAAGGACACAGGACTCCTTCAGAGAATCTAGTGTAATAATGGAATGACACTGTAGGTGGCAGCAATGCAACAAACTGGATGCCAGCTGCCATAAAACACCATAGAAGAAGAAGAAGGGACTTTGCCAGAAAATCTTGTCAGTTTTTTCTCGCCGTTTCTGTGCCCTTTATGCTTTCATGGTTTTTTGCCCTCTAGCTTGCTTGTTTCTTATCACGGTTTTTGTTCTAACGTTTTGTCTTTTTCATGTTTTTTGTGCTAGTGTTTTTTGTCCTGCCTGCCTTGTTTTTTGTCTCACAGGTTTTTTTTTGGCAAGTTTTTTTTGTCTCTTTTTTTCCTGGACTATTTTGCTATTTGTTTTTTCTATACCGTTTGTTTACCGTTTTTGCCACGCCCTCTCCCTGGATTAAATCTCATTATTTATTGGATTACTGTCTGTGTGTTCTGCTTCTGGATCCTAATTTCGCCACACCTCCATCACCCCTAACAGTTACTATGTCACCAGGAGCAGCTTAACGTTTCAACTTTGCCGTTTTTCTCCCATTCCCACAGGACACCATTACTGCATAACAATGGAGAATTTACGGTTTTCACTGTGCGTGAGAGTGAGGTATATTTTGGATCTTCGTGGAGGAATTAGACAACAGAAGCGCAAAAAGTACCGAATTATAGTGGAGCTCCATACTTGTTTTGAATATGGTTATGCATCAACCTGATTTTTGATGGCTTTTGCGACTGTATGATGAGCGTGCACCACCACAGGGTCCCTGATTGTAAGTGCAAGGCAACGTATCTCAAACACTTGACCACCGGACAACGAAATCTGTATCTTTATTTACATAAGATAGATGGGTTTTATCCTAAGGTTCCGTGTTCAAACCTCACAGCTGATGGAAACCTTTCTGTATTGAGTTTGTATGATCTCTCAGTCGTGGAAGTTCTCGTGTCTTCCACTCTCCCACCTCTCCATCTCCTTCTTTGAATTTCCCTTGGTTTCAGTCTCTTCTGTTGTTAACCTTTTGCCATTGTTGGTTATCACCCTCCTGGCCCTATGGGATGTTTCTTTGATGAACTGGACATCCTCCTCAGCTCATTCCCAGAAGATGGCACCCCACTGATAGTCCTAGGAGACTTCAACCTCCACCTAGAAGCCTCCCACTCTGCTGCCTTCCTTCCCCTGCTCCACTCCTTTGATCTCTCCCTGCTGCACTCTCCTCCAACCCATAAAGCTGGCAATCTTCTAGACCTGGTCTTCCTCAGAAACTGCTCTGCCTCAGATCCCACAGTTACCCCTCTCCATCTGTCTGACCACCATTTTATTTCATTCTCCCTCCTTCTTCCTCTCCACCCATCATCCCCCTCCTACCCCCACTGTTACAGTCCATTGTAAACTCTGCTCCCTCTCTCCCTTCTCTCTTGCCTCCTCTTTCACTGCTTCCCTCCCCCCGAATCCTTCTCCAATCTACCCATTGAATCTGCTGCATCTTCTCTGCTCTCCTCTCTCTTTTCATCACTTGACACATTATCTCCTCTTGTTTCCAGGCCAAAGCGATCTTCCCTTCCTAGTCCCTGGATGTCTGAAACACTTTGCTCCAACAAAATCGGTCTATGTGCAGCAGAGAGGAAGTGAAGAAAATCCAGGGCTGCTGCCAACCTATCTCACTACCAGTCCCTCCTTGCCAAGTTTACAGCTTCATTCAAATCAGCCAAGATCAAGTTTTATCACTCTAAAATTCATAACTCCATCTCCAACCCTGGTCAACTGTTTTCTGTTTTCTCTTCTTTCATCAATTCTCCACCAGCTGCACCTCAGTCCTTTATCACTGCAGATGACTTCGCAGTCTTTTTGAGGAAAAGATCATAGCCATCCGCAACTTCTTCACCATGCCTGCCTCCCTCTCCCACCCCCTCTCAACCCTCCCTGTTTCTTCCCCCTTGCTCTTTGCTTTTTCTCCCCTTTCCATTTCTGCTGTCTCCCAGCTCCTGCTGTCTCACCATCTGACCACCTGTGCCCTTGAACCTATTCCCGCATCTCTCCTCCAGACCATCACTCCTGACATCCTCCCATTTATCAGCTCCCTTGTCAACTCCTCCTTGTCCTCCAGATACTATCTCTCCAGCTTCAAACAGGCCCGCATCATTCCTCTGCTGAAAAAAAAACACCCTAGACCCCTTTGTCATTCAGAACTACTGCCCTGTTTCTCTTCTTCCCTTCCTATCAAAGACACTTGAATGTGCTGTTGCTAACCAAGTCTCCTCTTTTCTCTCATGGAACAACCTCCTGGATCCTCACCAGTCTGGTTTCGGAGCCAGACACTAAACCGAGACTGCACTTCTCTCCATCAGTGAGGCACTTCTTACAGCATGTGCCACCACCCTCTCCTCTCTCCTGATTCTCCTTGACCTTTCTGCTGCATTTTACACTGTTGATCACCCCATCCTCCTATCATACTTATCAGCTCTAGGAATCTGTGGGACAGCCCTAGACTGGTTCAAGTCCTACTTCTCTGGTTGCTCCTCCCAGGTTACCTGGTCTGTTCCTGTATCAGCACCATGCCTACTTACCACTGGTGTCCCTCAAGGTTCAGTCCTTGGTCTGCTTCTCTTCTCCTTCTACATCCAGTCTCTCAGCCCGATTATCTCTGCTTATGGTCTATCCTACCACTGCTATGCTGATGACATCCAACAGTTTCTTTTCCTCCTTCTGACACACAGATCTCTGCTCGCATCTTTGCTTGCCTGCATAACATCCAGAGCTGGATGGACAATCATCACCTGAAGCTCAACCCAGGCAAGATGGAGGTGATCTACATTCCCACTCCATCCTCTCCACTTCTGTACATTGTCATCTCCCTGGGGGACATGTCTAGGTCACTTTCACCCAGTGCGGAGAACCTAGGGGTTGTGTTCGACAACAAACTCTCCTCCTCAGTGAACATCACTGCAGTGACCCGGACATGTGGATTCCTCCTCTACAACATCTGAAGGAGCCACCCTTTTCTCACCACCTACTCTACTCAGCTTCTGGTCTAAGCACTGATTCTCTCCTGCTTGGACTACTGCAACTCTCTCCTTGCTGGCCTTCCAGCATCTGCCATCAGACCCCTGCAGCTCATCCAGAATGCTTCAGCTCGCCTGGTCTACAACCTTCCTCACTCTTCACATGTCACCTCTCTGCTTGCAAACCTGCACTGGCTACCTATCGCAGCTTGTATCAAATTTAAGACACTGGTTCTAGCTTACCAGGCTGTCAGGGAGTCAGGGCCAGCATACATCCAGAGCCTGATCTGCCCCCACACTCCAGCCAACGCTCCGCTACTACTGGTCGCCTGGCCCCTCCTCCTCTCTGCTCCTGCCCAGCCTGCTTAAGACTGCTGTCTGTCCTGGCTCCCCATTGGTGGAATGACCTTCCGATTGAGGTCAGAACTGCTGACTCCCTGACCACCGTCGAGCGCACACTGAAGACTCACCTCTTCAGGCTTCACCTCTCCCCTGCTTCCCTGCCCACTGTTTAACTGCATATCGGTCTAGACCAACCTAGGATGTGTACTGTGCAGCCTAGGGTCAGCTGTTTGAGTTATTGTTCTCTATTTAGTTGTACTTTATATGGTTGGTTTGTTTCCTTGGCTGTTTGCTGAGTATTGGTACTTCAACAGAATATTACACTAAATATTGTTCTGTCACTTGTTCAGCTGGCACTAGAACTTTCTGGTCTAGAAGTTCAGCACTTTGTGTACCTGACTTTTTCATTTGTACGTCACTCTGGATAAGAGCATCTGCTAAATGCCATTTAATGTAATGTAATGTAATGTATCTGCAATGTTCTGGCAACTTGTCCAGGGTGTACCCCGCCTCTTGCCCATAATCAGCTGGGATAGGCTTCAGCTTGCCTGTGACCCTGCACAGGATAAGCAGTTATGGATGGATGGATGGATGGATGGATGTAATGTAATGTCATGTAATGTGTAACAGTGGTGTAACATTGGTATTGGTACATGTTTGGACAGGTAAGAACACAGTAATTACAATCACTTCCAACTGGTCTCAGCTCACCTTGCTCAGATGCAGGCCTTGAAAATGATTCGCACTTGTGCGCACAGTGTGCGCTGTATTTAGAGTTGTAGAGGCCATTTTTCTTTAGCTGTGGACCAGGAAAGGAAAAGAAAAACACTGGATGCGACACATGACGTTTTAAACTATTTATTTATATAATTTCTAATTTATTGATTTATTGAGCACCTGTGGGGCGGCATGGTGGTGTAGTGGTTAGCGCTGTCGCCTCACAGTAAGAAGGTCCGGGTTCGAGCCCCGTGGCCGGC
>JAODKS010000024.1:18091423-18102731 GCA_028877415.1 Sciades dowii | reverse complement strand
TGTGTGTGTGTGTGTGTGTGTGTGTGTGTGTGTGTGTGTGTGTGTGTGTGTAATTAGCTTTTCTCTGACGTTGCGGGAGTGCATGTGCGATGGAAATCCAGGATGATCCGCTCCTAATCATCAGCAGTGGTTAATACCAGAAGCTTCCGCCTAATCTCACTCGCATCCTCTGATGGAGACGCTGCAAGCCGGCTCATTTAACAGCTTAATGCTGTGTGTGTGTGTTCAGAGGTAGCAGTGTGTATTTGCCTTCGCTAGCAGATGGAGCTCATTGCTATTGGATGTACGTGGTTATTATTTGACTGCACAGGAGCTTGGAGATGTCTGCGCTCCTTCTGTATGCATTTACTGATTTGATCCACCACTGATTTCTCACCGTCTCCCTTCTCACTCTAATTGCAGAGCACTAGTTTAATTACCATGCAAGATCGTTTGTGCGCGCGCGCTTATGTGCGAACCTTTTGGAACACGTTGGGTTTTTCTTGCGATGCCTCATTAAACAATGTACAGCTATGATGATGATCGATAAGGGTCAAGTGAATATCCAGTGAAAACATCAATAAAGGAAGACCAACAGTTTTGTACAAGAATTTCATTGAAAAAAAGAGAAAAAGGTTTAGCAGTTTTTGGTTGTGGATAAAGCTCTTGCTTAAGCTGCTGTCTTTGTGGTCAAGGGTTTTTTGGGTCCTTTCAACCATATGCAATTGGTAGTTAAACACGGTTAAAATGAAATAACGTTTCTCCAGGACCGTGGTGCTACATAAAACATCACGGGACTACAAGTCTACATATGACAGTGCGTGAGTGCAGCGAGTGCAAACATTGCCAACTATAAACCACACAACGTGGTGTAATAAAGCGATGTCTCACATCTGTCTACATCCATATTGGTTTCCTCTGGGTTCTGCAGTTTCCTCCCACTTTCCAGAAACGTGCTAGTAGGTGTACAGGCGACTCGAATTTGTCTCTGGGTGGGTGTGTGCGTGCACGTGTGCATGCTGCCCTGCGTTGAGCTGACATCTCGTGCACCATTCAGTGTACGTTCCTGGGATACTCTCCAGATCCACCCAGATGAAGCGCTCACTGAACATGACAACGTTTTATGAATACCAAAAATGGCAGCATTCAGTCCTGAAACGTCAAGAAAATGCGTAGAGGGAATCATAAACCGATAGCTTTAGCTTTGCGAGCTTCATTTAGCAGCAGGTTTAGGAATCCGAGTCAGAAATACAGCCAAGGTTTATAGAAACGTCTCAACATCTACTGTACGTCTCGTGTAGACGTCAAAGTTCATTCGGTTAACACCGTTTAATTGGGGACAATGAAATAACTTGGTCCCTTGCGTGAACAGACCCATCCGTTCATAATGAAGTAACGTTTATGGCATTTGAGATGATTTAATGAATGGAATGCTTGGTTAGAATGACCTTTTAAGGAAATCAATTCCTCACGTGAGGAAGACCTGTTAGAAGTTTATATTAGATGATGTACCAAGAGCTGTACCTTGGCAGGAATCTGGCAATATATCAATATATTGCGATACTGTATCTGGGTAATAAAACATGTCTTGCTAAGTTTTCTCTCAGGTTCATTGTGTTGCGTTTATTGTGGAAGCTGAAACTTCAGCTCTGTACATCTTTGGGATTCAGCCGTCAGTGCTGACATTACTGGTCAGCTAGTCTTGCTAAGAGTTAACGCTGCACCCTTGTGCTACTTCCTGTCTCAATTTACATTATGTTGGCGTGGACAAGCCAAATGGATGAAGAAAGTTTACAACCCTGCTATCACAAGAGAAAATGAACCTTTTAAAAATCTTTGCATGTAACTACTAATTAAAAATTGATCCAGTGCTTTTGAGAAGCAATACAGTAGCGCAAAACATCTCACGATACTGAAGTGGATCAATATTTTCTTACAGCCCTAGATAAAAGATAAAGAAGTGGTTCTTAAAGTAGGGTCTACGAAGCAAAGCCAGCGGGTGCGTGAAGTTAATTTTGTTAGTGTTCTGTACTAGCTGGATTGAGTTTAAACATCAACTTGCAAATAATTTGGCGTAGACGCAACGCGTTCGTTTGGAGGGGGGAATTTCAGCTCTATGGCTCTGTAATAACTGTGTACTGAAGGGGTCTGTGGAATTTTTATTTTACAGTTAAAGGGTCCTTGTGTGCATAAAGATTGAGAACCAGTGCGTTGAAAGGTTAAAATGTGACCGTATGGCTTTTGCTGAATTTGACTTTCCTCAGAATTGAAGTCAGACCTTGAAATTACGTCATTATTAATTGCTGTGCGTCTCAGCTACAGGGTTGGGGAAGCACCATGGGAATTTCTCTGAACAAACCATCCAGCCAAGTGTTATGAGAGACGGACTGTGTATTTTCCTCCTCCAAACAGTGCGCTGTATCATTGAATATTATGCTACCCACATTCACCGGATATGAGTGATCGTGCGCTCCAATTGGCTACTCTACTACTAGGCTATGGGCTAATATACCGTGAGTAGAGGAAAAACAAAATGGCAGCGCGTGTTGCTGAACCAACTAAGGACGAAATAAAAACACAAACAAAACCTCTCAAAAAAATAAAGCAACAAAATATGGATTAAAAGTATTTGATGGTAAGAACGTATCTTTAATTTTTCAACAATTATAGCATTTTTCACAAATTGCTACGGTCATTTTGCTGGGTTGTTTTGCATTCTAAGCAGAAATGATTTTGTCGGACATTTTATGTGAAGTTTTTGAATTTGGGGGGGGAAAAAAACCCCAAAACACCTCAATCCAGTGAATGTAGGTAGAATAAACCGGTTATTCCACTCCATCATACGTGGCTTATAGCCTACTTGGAGCTACGTGCCTCGTCGGCTCATGTACGACTTGATTTTTGTGAAATAACTGTTAAATATTGGCTGGCTTTTTTCATGGTCTATCGGATATGTTCCATTCAGCTAGTGTGAGCTTGAACTCGCATTCGACTTGTTCAGTATCGCACTAGCTGAATGGAATATCTCTAATCTACCACAAAAAAAAGCCATTATTATTGTTATACATTCTTTTTGGGTGTTCGTGTCTCTCTTTCAAAATTCTCTCAATCTTCCGTATTTAATGAAGCAAACCTGGTGGCCATGTTTGTTTACAAATTGTCAGTTGCTCACTAGCGTGGAAGTTTTATATCGCCAATGTGTGACGTCATGTCTTGACAACCAGGCAATATCGTAAACCATATTCAATGCTCATTCTCCATTGGGTAAAGTGACGTAATACATGTAGGATAAGCGATATGCTAACAATATTGTATGCTGTCAAACCAAATGAATGATTCCTGCTAGAAGGGAATTGAACGTTTTTTATTTCCATCGAAAAGTGTCCTGTATGTATAATAGTGATGGCTCTGAGAAGTGAACGACTAAGCTGATTGAGCTCAAGTAAATACTAGAATGACTGGTGTAACTGGTTTAAAGGTAAGAAGTGCTACTGTGTTTACTGATGACGTGAGCAGCCATTTTGATTTAATGTTACTGAACTGTGTCGAAGAGACCATTTGTTTCGAGATTCCGAGTTGAGGTTGTGTTTGTGCTGTTTGACTATAAGCATGATTGTGCAAAAAAAAAACTACCAGCCCAATTTTCATGAAACTTGGTGGAAAGGTGTAGCATGGGGTAAACTTTTGAGCGGATCCAAATCATGGGGTGGATCCACCAGTTTAGTTTCAAATTTGCGACAATAAATCTGCGGTCTGTGTTCGCAGAGTGCTGCTTGAGTTGGTTTCATTGCTCAAGAAATGAAAGGGAGTAAGGTAGCTAGTGCTGGTAGTTGATTTGATGATAATTTTCCATCGCACAGCTGTTTTTACCAGCCGTTTACCTTATTCAGCAGTGCGCCTGTGTGTCTGCTCCGTGACTCATGTATTCTTCTGATAAGAGGTGGATAGATGAGCTTTATGAATGGTTCCTGCCATAGTACCTGTTCTGGAGGATCAGCTCATATCTACTACACGCCTCCCATCCATGGAGGTATCCATGGAGCCCATATTGTGTTGCTGCTGGGTGGTGAAAGACTGGAAGGCATTGTGTAAATTTAGAGCAAGTCCTTTGAGCTTTCGCTTTATACTGTTGTGAAGCTTTGGGAAACATAAAGAGCTTAATGTCCTGTTCCTGCCTATACCACACCTGTGGAGGAGGATCCTTTTACACCGTGTGTGAGAGAGAGAGATGGGGAAAATGGGAGAAAAGAAGCAGGAAGCGAGTACAAAGAAAGAATAGATGGTCTCCTTCTTATTTTTCTGTACCACTGAAGCATTTTTCTGAGGACTTTCTCACTGTATTTGGCCCACAGCTGTATTTCACACTCGCAGCTGTGACTTCAAAGGGAGGCGCCGACACAAGATTGATCAGAGGCAACGATGCTTACAAAATCAATCAGGATTCAATTAGTCCACATTACTCTCGTTTGCCAGCTATAACGTGCTCTGCCACCGTCAGCGTTAACTCGCCTTGTCATAATAAATCAGCATGCAAGTCGCATGAATCACATTTCCTCTGGCTTTTGTGTATAATAGGTGTAAACAAAAAGAATTCAGTCTCCTAACTCTTCAGTGTTTTTTAATAATCCATACATTCTGATGATGATGATTTTTAAAAACAAATCATGGAAATATTTAAGAAATGACAGCTCTGTTTTGAGCAGGAACAATACAAGACCGGGGTATCGATAAACCGTTCTGCAGAACGTGTAGTCGAAACAACCGGCACGTAGATGAGTTTCAGCATAAAAGTGTACACACCCACATACTTGAAAGGTGTTGGGACAATCTTCATGCAAGAAATGACTGCGAACAAAAAGTTCGAAGGTGTGGTCGCGTGCTAGTTGAGCAGTCAATACGGAGATTAGTCACTGTCAGTAGCACAATGAAACCATTACTTGTAACAGTATAAGCAACTTGGCGAAACACCTGCTGAGCAAGCGTAATATAAATCTCTGGAAATGTCGTGTGTGTGTGCTCTCAAGTCTTCTGCTGTAAATGGAGCAGTGTTCTTAGCTTGCTAGGATTCACCATTGCGATGGTTAAATAAATAAATAAAGGCTCATTGCTTTGTACATACTTTAAAGATCTGGCAAGGCCAGATAAATATTTCACATTGGGTACTGAACCATTAAGAAGGAATGAAAACTAGTAGGCTGTTGATGAAAACCTGACATGACCCTTTCCGACTAACAAGGAGGCAAAGAGGCAGCACAAATGTAAGGCACTCCAAGACTGTCATTTGTAGGAGGCAAAACAATGCTTTTCTGTCAGCCAGCTAACAAAAGCAAAACCATAATGAGATTGTAATCTCTGTCTGAACGCCACACACATGGAATGCAGGCCTTTTTTTTTTTTTTTTTAAATTATTAAACCAAATGTTTTTTTGAGGTCCGTTTTTATTTGCTGGAGTGTATTTATAAGACGTACGAGTAGCCTTATGTATGCCATGCATGTTTCCCGTGCAAGGTTAGAGATGTACAGCTGTACAGGTAGATAATGAGCTCCCTCAGCAACAATTTAGTAATGTGTCCTTTCTTTCTTACATGGTTGCACATCACCTTACCTTAACCGCACCAGTCCTGTCGGGTCAGGACGACGCCAGGATCCCAACTCCCACTGACTGGCTGCACAGTTCAGCCTGGGTTTGTGCCCGTTTTGGTGCCTCTCCTATTGGCCCAGGTTTTCTATGGGACGCTGTGATTTTCCAGGTCAGTTCCCCAGTGTTCCACGATTAGCCATTATAATAAAGTCGCACACAGATTTGACCCTGCGCAAGCCCGGTGCTGTAACTCTGCAACATGGGAGTGTCAGTGTTTTTGATCTGCTTGGACATGAAGCACAAACAGCAAAGCTCACACTCCTGCCAACAGTGGATCATCCTATTTTATGCCAAGTTACATTCATCTAGATGCACAAGCTTTTCACACTGTATGATATGTTGCAATTGGTGACTGTGTTTTGTCAAAGTGAATTTTAAAGCTGCTCGACGCAGGAGTGTCGTCTGAAAACATCCTTTACATGCTGCCAAGCCACAACGTTTCTGGAAGAGAAATGTTAGATCGTTATTTAAAGGCTGGAATCTTGTGACGGAGCATTTGACATAAATCCTAACGGTAATTTGTATCACACACATGAAAATTCCTATAAACATTTCTATCGCTACAAGGGCACTCGGCGAGCGCAGACCTCTGCCAAGGACAAAAGTCGACTCTGATGTTGGATGCAAATCTGCAACCACAACCAATTTGCCTGGATGGGTGGTTCTCATGAAATCCTGGTTTCAAAGATTTCAAGCTTGAATTGGGGGGAAGAGACTTGAATCAACTAATTTCCTTTTTAGGCGTTAACAACAAGGTCTGGAGTGTTTGAACGTTAATTGAAAAAATGCTGACAATCTAACACCTTTTTGAACATATTTTTCCAAAACAAGTCCTTAAAAATCTTAACGCAACAGACTGAAACTGTTAAGACCCTTAGGAAAGCTAATACATTCACGTTTTTAGAAATTGTTAATAACCAAGTATGCGCAGTTAGTTGAAACTCTGAAATAAATAAATACAACTTCTCAAATCAACTCCCCCCCCCACCGAAACCTGAGATTTTCTGAATGGCAATTCTGAACGAACAGTATACATGTTCAGCACATGCTTTTAAACGTAAACTACTGCCTTTTCTTTCATTAAATTAACATTTAAAAGGACACCTGTTGTGGTAATGGTGTACATGTGTTTTGGAAGTGATTTCGGTAATGAAGATAACGGTGTCGGAGTTTTAGTGTACTTAAAATTTAATGTAGAAAACAGATGAGAATATTACCATAATCAAGTTCAAGGTCAATCCATATCATTTTGCAGTGCTTCAAAAGTACATAGGTTAAAAACGGAGAACGCATAAACACCATACAAAAACATTAGAAACCGGGCAATAGTTGTAAAGATGCATCTACTGATGCTAAGCTAGCACACGTCATCAGTGATGTACCCTTGCGTCATCGGGTGTTTCAGGTCTCTCAAACATCTCGCAGCCTTGGCAAGGCAACCCAGCCGAGGTTGATCAGACCTCAGTTTGTGCTCTAGCAGCAACCTCCCAGGGATCATCTCTCTCGATCCAGAGCCAGCTTTGTTCTCTCTGCAGCCTCCTTACTGTTGTGGATCACCTTTCACCTGAGCTGCCAAGTCAACAGAGCGATCGCCCTGCAAAGCCTCTTTAGGCAACCACCTCATACACGTCCCTCTTCTATTCACAGGCTTCTTTCACTCAATCCTTCCAAGGCACCGTTAGTTCCAACATGACCATGATCTTCCTTGTTTCTGATGCCAGGACCATGTCTGGTCAGAGTGTGGTCTTTGTAATGCATAGAAGAAATTTAATCTGCCTTAAGTCCACTAACAGCTGCAAAATCTGGGCTGCACTAAGGATTCCCATTCATGTTTTGAGTGTTCTCTTTGGCTTTTCTCCAGGTTCAACAAAGGAGCTTGCAGGCATAGCAAATTTGGAGTTTATTTGTATTGATGGCACTACAGATGGTGTCAATGCCTCGTCGTATCACCAGTGATGTTGCCTTTCCAGCAATGCTTTTGGGCAACAGCTCAGCATGTGCTTGAGTGTCCCCCTCCCATGGCAAAGTGGGAACATTGGTGTTTGTCAAGCCCAAGTGGTGCAGGTTGGAAGGGCTGGGAAGGACATCTTAAACTGACTGGATCAAGAACTTGATGTGGTGTGGTTCTGCTTGCCATGGGAAGTCAGTCCATGAGATCATCCTCTTCTCAACTTGTTCCCATCGATTCACCTTGCTGCCTCATCCCTACTACTCTGCTGTACCTCTCCCCCTCAGTCTCAGTTCTGGCATCATCCTGGACTATCTGCCAGTGTTCTTTCCCATGGGGATTGGGTTCCCACGTGGTCCCTATGGTGAAAGTCTTGCCTATGCTACAGCTATCTCTGCTTCCTGCCAGTCTTAACGGTCACTCCTGGCTCTGAAACTTTAGGGCCACTCGAGTCTTGGTACTGTAACACCTCCCTTACCTACATGAACTTTAAACTCCTCCTTGATGGACTTCAAAGGAAGCCTTAGCTTACAGGTATTTCCATAGAGGGTAATGCTACTCAAGCTCCTTGGAAAACTCTGCTATTTTCTCAAGAAGCAACTGACTCTTCTCAACTTCTGCAGTGGTGGAGATGGAAACCTCATAAAGGGGTGGTGGCTTTTTTCCACCACGTCCTGCGACTCCTTAAGCAGTGGCTCTCTGAGGTTGAACCTGTTGAATCTGAGGCTCTCTGTTGGTTCAGGGGGGCATGTCAATTCTCTGCATTCCCCTAGGCTGTGCTCTCTAAGAGGGTCACCTATAGGTCAAGTGGATGTGGTGATCCACTTCCTCCTTCATGCAGCTAAGATGTCCACCTTGCCTCTGACCCAAGAGTTTCTAGGTGAAGCCAAATGGGTTGTTGACAAATGATAATGTAGCCTGTATGGTTAAAGTCTCATTACTGGAACTGAAGTTCTCTCTACGGTAACTTGGCCTTAATTGTAGTGGTAAGTGGGAATTGTTGTGGAGGATAATGAACCTTGGTATGTTTTGCGAACAATAGGGAAGCCATGATGAAGCAAATTTTGCTCGATTTACATAATTACATTTGATCAAGTATATTTTCATGGAAAACTTTAAATCTGTTTTTGTAAATGTGAGAAATCTACCTGTATCAGTAATGATCAATACTGTCGTACAGTCTGACGACAATGTGTATGTTTCTCCAGTTAAAAGTTAGACAACTTATCTGGTAGCCATCTTGAAGGTACTGGCAGATATGTCATTGAAAATCAAAATTTATTTAAAATTCTTTGCTTAAACAGTCTTTTAAAAATGTGGAGGATGAGAATCAGTCATGGACACTTAATATTTCCATTATGATTAATCCATGAATATTTTCATTTGAAAACTGAGTAGAACATCCATTTATTTTAGTTTTTTTTTTTTTTTCCATTTTACACTGTTTATAAAACATGCATTCAAACAGAGATGGATGCATTGTAGTAATGAGAATTTCAGCAGAAAATGCAATAAAATACAATTTCATGTTGAAAGTATTTTGTGCAAGGTAGAGAACACCTATATTGTTTTTCCTTATATTACTAAATTACATGTTTTATCTTTAAAATCATGACTGCCATAGTATTTTAATGGCTTCATGAGAATGACCAGCTGTATTTCCAAACCTGTTGGAAGTATGTACCTATGTGTGTCCCTGAGGATTACTGGTCAATACGGATTGTGATTTGGAGCCATCGTATTTCTACATTGGCTATGTTTTGTCACTGACTTTACTGCGATGTACTGGATTTTAAGATGCATGGCATTGAGTGCACTCTTCAACCAAGGCCGCATGCTGTATCTCACAACGTTTAGTGAAGAAGCCAAATTCATGGATTCCGTGACTTGGATCTGCCCCAAAATGTAATGGGTTCTTCCTTGGCTCATGCTACAACCTTCTGCCAATTTTCATGGAAATAGGGTTTGCACAATCCTGCTTATAAACAAACTGACTGCACCAAAAATATGACCCCCTTGGTGGAGGTAATAATGAGATGTCGTACACCAGTGATAAATGTATACCACTAAAGCGGTGGTGGCTGGAGCCGTCCATGGTAATACTATGGGACTTTTAAGCAGTTTAAATGATGCATATAAAATGTAATAAATGGGACCAGACCAGGCAAGAGAAAATTTTGCCATCATTAGATCTTACAATAATGTCTTCAAAGGAGACTGTGTCTGTCTTCAGCTTTAAGCATTTTGTAAAGCTAGGCTTTATCTGACTTTTCCAGTGTCTGAGGATAAGTCTTACTGCGGTGATTAAACCCATCTCCTGCCAGGGCAGACACTGTTTAAGACACCCCTGGTGGTAGAAGAGACCTGTCTCCTAATAGAGTTTGGGGGCATTTTGATAATGGTGTGGCCAATAGTTTGAGTACCTTTTTTTTTTTTTTTTTTTTTTAATAGAAACAAAATTAAACAAATGGGCAGTCCCATAGAAGATGGAGGTAGGAGCCCATGGCATTCTTACATTTCCAGTGCTGATTTTGTCCATTTTATGAAGCTTGTCTTGTGTGTAAGAATATCCGTGAATAACTTTTTATGATGTGTAAATTTGCTGACTGCATCACTCACTGGCCATCCAACACTAAACACCCCCTTTCCCCCCATGTATCCTCCTCAAGGTATAAATTCAGTCCTCTTTCCCAAACCTGCCTTAAATGATCAATGACCAAACAGGCTATTTGCCATTATTTTGTTAAAAGTAGAGAAGTTACATGCAGGCTTGGGCATCTTAAAATACCGAAGTAGTTTATTTTGCATCTTCGTCAGGTGTAATCTTCAAACTTGTGACAGCTCCTCAGTGTTAGTACTTTAATTGATCTTCACTAGATAGCAAGCAGGCTATGTCTGATTTTACCCCCATCTAACCACCTAGATAATTTACCCAAGCTACTGTGCTATGTAGATCATCATTTTGTGCACATTTGCCAGTAAACTGGGTCAGGCAGAGCCCATGGCAGGATGTAACTTTTTAGGATTTGAATCTGGAATTAAAAAATGCGAGTGCGTTTTATAAGCTTTGGCATAAGAACATTTTGTCGTCCTGCATCCTTCTCCACCGTGCTGATTAATCTCACAGCTCCAAGTGCCAAGTAATATGCATATGATGAGAATTCATACAATGCCTAAATGGCAATTGCTGTACTAATGTACTCTTTAGAGGTTTGGCTTGAACTCCATGTCTGTGACTGATGGTATAACTATTTGTTCTTATTGTTGTCCCCCTCACGTTGACAGTGTTACGAGAATGAAAGCTTCATAGCTGGGTTTTGTTTTTTTTAATTGATTGACAAACGTGTCACAACATTTTAATCTCCGTTCTCTAGTTCAACCGGTTTAATAACAACTGGGAAATGATCCAGGTTTTTAAAACGAGGATCAGTCAGATTAATGCCTTACCTATTCATCAAGATGGCGTAATCTGGGTTTCTGATGCGATATTCTACTTGGTCTCTCGTACTCTTGGACAGATCTTGTGTGTATAACGCTGTAATAGGACATCATTCGGGGATTTCATGTATTCAGCCTAGTGCATGATGTATAAGGTGTACAAACTTCCAGCCAATTTGTATCCCCCAACACAGCACAGTGGTGTAGTGGTTAGTACTGTCTCCTCACAGCAAGAAGGTTCTGGGTTTGAGCCCAGTGGGGCCAACAGGGGCCTTTCTGTGTGGAGTGTGCATGCTCTCCCC
>JAODKS010000024.1:15143754-15156400 GCA_028877415.1 Sciades dowii | reverse complement strand
GGGAAGTTTGGGCTTCCATGCTCAGACTGCTGCCTCCGCGACCCAGCCCCGGATAAGCAGAAGAAGATGAGATGAGACCTAAAACTGAACTTCCCTTATTTCAAAGACCATCAGCCACCACCGGTAGGTACTAACCACTGCATACCGGGAACACCCCCACAAAATGTGCCATTTTGGAGATGCTCAGACCCAGACATCTAGCCATCACAGTTTGGCCCTTGTCAAAATCGCTCAAATCCTTACGCTTGCCCATTTTTCCTGCTTCCAACATATCAACTTCAAGAACTGACTGATCTCTTACTGCCTAATATATCCCACACCTTGATAGATGCCATTGTAATGAGATATCAGTGTTATTCACTTCACCTGTAAGCAGTCATAATGTCATGGCTGATTGGTGTAGAGACACATCAGGGACAACTCAAATCTGTAATTGCTGGAAAAGGGCAAGTCACACTGAAGGAGTGAATACTTAACAATTAAACAGTTTAAAAAAATTTTTATGTTCAAATAAATCTGAGGACATCTAAATACTTGATTTAATTTCATTTTTGTAAAGCGTGACTTCACAAGGAGTGGAAAATGCATCCTATTTGGATACGGTTAAAGTTTATGTTGCAATAAAGCAAAAATCATGGGGGGTGGGGGAACAAAACAGAAGTAGTAAGTATACAAATGTAGGGAGACTGATTGCTTGAGCATGTTCTACTTCTGTCTTTTCTTTGACCACATCATCTGCATTAGAGCGGTTTTCCTTTTCAGCAAATTTAGTGAAATCAATGGAACATTGTCTACAAGCTGGCAAATTTGCTGGGCAAACAAAACTAGCAGGGACAATTATTGACTTTTCTCAAGAGAAAGTTGTACAAAACGGGGTGGAAGTGCCAGAGCAAATGCACTAAAGTGGCGTCTTCGCACCCTGGTGACAGATTACACTTGTCCCATTCCTCTTTGCTCTTCTTTCATTACCCTGCCTCCTGGTGCTTGGGTGTTTGGATAACGACTGAAGTCATGGCCAGGAAAAAGGGATGAAAAGAGGAACAGAAGAGAGGAAAAGAGGGAGATTGAGCAGAGAGCTGACATTTGACTTGGCTAAGATGGGATTTGCTCACATCTCATGAATAAATCGTCAGAAAACCACCAATGTTTGTGTGCCACTCTTTGCACGCAATAGTAAGAAAACATGAGTGATTTTTTTTTACGTATCACAATGTTTATTTTCTTTCAGATTTTCACACATTCTCATAATTAACAAATGCATTATATAACTCTCTATGTACAATTTTTACACAATTATTTACAGAGAAACAGAAACACACAGCTTGTCTTGTGAACTTGAAGAGGTCCACATATCCCTGCGTCCATAAGTGTGTGTGCACAGCTTTCTAAAGTCAGAGAAGACCAGCTCCTCCCTCTCTCTCTCACACACACACACACACACACACACACACACACACACACACCTGTGTGTAGATGTACATTTGTCAGTTTGCATGTATACAACAGATTTGGTGCCGGTCAAATTATATATAGTGCTTCATTACATAAACCACCTTGTCGGCTTTGATGCAAAAAAACCAAAAACAACCCACAGTAAACTTGGAAAAACACAAGCAATTGGCTACATTTCAGGTTGCACATACATGAAGACATGCACAAGTTTTTTCCTCGGCGGTCCAATAACAGGACATAGTTGAGAATACCAGCATATTTGCTAGTTCACAGATTTTGAGAACTATTTTTACATGTACTGTGTGTATATGACACTAATAAAAAAAAAAAAAAAAAAAAGTTACACATTGGGTCCATTGAGATCTTCCAACAACTGCTTAAAGAAGACCTCCAACCTGTGCTCTTTACACAGGGAAACCTGTTCATTAATAATATTCCTCTTTAAAAACAAAGAGTATGTAGAGCAAATATAAAAAGATAAAAAATCCAAATATCACTCACACAAACATGTCACTCAACAACTTAAACACCAGCACCCATGCTTCACATCATTTTCCATATAAAAACATCTGTGTATAAAATCCGTATCTGTATTTTCAGATCCAGCAACCGGCACTGGTAAAAAGTCTGTTCATCATCAAGTCCAAACGGACCCCTGAAGATGACGTTGGTCTCAGTGTAAGAGCAGGAGGAAGACAGGAGACGCGAGTGTGATGAAGAAGGAGACTGGTGTGATGTGAATGGCGGAGCTGCCTACGCTCTTCTGAACAACTGGACTCATAGCACCAGGATCATCTAAAACAGAGAGACAGCAGGCTGATGAGCACGTCATAGCTGTGTGACTTTGTGAAACCAGACACTAGAGTAAACCCGCAGAGCTGAATGGAGGGATGACAGATTGACGTTGCTTACCTGCTGGAAGCCTGTTGGATGGGTTGTGCACTCCTCCGGCACCCATTCGTCTGTGCTTTCCTCCCGCCGTCTCCTCCTCTTTTTCTGCCATCTTCTTTTGGTTTTTGGAACCTAAGAGCAGCACCATTACAGAATATGTAAGAAAACTGTAATTAAACAGACGAGCTAAAAATAGCCATGTCTCTCGCTGGTGTCAGGTGCTGGCACATGCTAAACACATGTTCAATTAAAAAAAAAAAAAAAAGGCAGCAGTTTCTGCTAGGAATGCTAATAATATATTTGGGGCTTACCATGAGGTCCGACTACATTGACCTTTAGCCGCAGGCAGTCGCTCCCATGCTGGTGCAGAGGCTTGGCTGTGGACATGAACAGAAAAAGGGGAACGTACAGAAATGTTTAGAAATGCAATAAAAGGACATATTTAGTGGCCGTAAAAAAAAAAAAAAAAAATTATGGAAACTTTTCAACCTAAATTCAACTTCAGAACAGCTGGTTCATAAACACATTTATGTAAAGCTCTCTCACTTGCCTAAATAAAGGAGCCAGACACGTCTGTATCCCACAATGCATAGAGTTTATGGTGGAAACGTATGCTAGTGTCAGACTAGTGCCTCAGCCTTGCTCTAGGGTGATCGTAACCCATTAAAATACTTCGATACTTTATTTTTTTTAAAAATCCCTTAATAGGAAGATTACATGACTGACTTACAGTATATTCGTCACTCTTGGAACTACAGCCCTTTCTTTTTATTTTCACTTTAATTACTGAACAATTCATCATTATTACTGAATAATATCCTTGCAAAGAATATACAAGGTGAGAATGAACTTAAGCGAGATTTTTGTCAGGTTTGTTCTTTAAAAAGACGTCTATACCGCTTTAAACACTTCATGTTTCTTTCTCACAGTATACATTAACACCCCTATGTTACACTCTCAGAAAAAAGGTAGTAAATTCCAGTGTTCCTTGGGTGGTACCAAGTAGTACATCATTTATTAATGCTTTAAAGATACAGACGTGGTTCTTCATGTCCAAATATTCACCTTATATTACTGTTTCTAGATGGAAGATACATGTTTAAGGTACAGTTTGGTACCTTTGATCTAAAGGTGATGATACACTGGGCAACGATACTGAGCAATTGCGCGCCAACACTTTCCCATTGAGATTGAGCAACATAATTTCTATCGGAACGATTCTGATCATTTTGGGCAACTTTTAAAGATCATCCAATCAGAATGCTCGCAGCGAATCACATGACCACCCGAGAGCTTCTCAAATTTTCAACAAAGATGGCGGCGTCTCAACAGCAGTGGAGCGAAGAAAGAGAGACAACTTGTATCTTTTTATGCCGGTAAGTTATGTGTGAACCCAAAGTGGTGACTTTACCTCATCAAATGCTTAGAAAACCAAAAGAGGTCTATTTTTATGTGCTCAGGTTGGAATTAAGACATTGATTTTTTTTCAGCTAAGTGTTAGCTAACCACCACTCCACAGAGATTGAATGGGATTTAGCTAACTAGTGGTGGTTTTTGCTAATATAGTTAGCTGAAAGTTCTTGCTAGCTATGGAGTTGTAACCTTAGCTCTCTTGCATCAAGTTAAAAATGATGGGAAGCGCGTGTTTTTTTTTTTGTGAGTTGTAATAGAGATTGTCTAACTTATCATCTGATCTAAAAGTAACAAAAGTGACAGCTGCAAATGTGTCAGTGTCCATCTTTGCGGTGTCTTTCTCCCCAGCAATAGATTTGCTCTTATCTGATTGGTTGTTGCCAATTGTCTGTTGCCCAAAAAGTTGCCCCGTGTATTATCACCTTAAGAGTGTATACTATTATCCCCTATGTTATCTTTGTGTACACTTCCTACAGCTTGTTTGCATTTGGTGTGACACTCACAGATGTAGTAGTAGCTCTCTCCTTGGCGGAACTCCTTGCCCAGTGTGAAAGGTGTGAAGCGTTGGAACTTTTCGGAGAACTTCTCAGGTGCATGGGCGGCGAAGGGCCTGGAGCACTCCCAGCGCAGTTGATCAAATGAGTGTGGCTTGCACACCTCGTAGTCCTCCAAGTCCACCATGTAAAGGACGTAGCGCTCAGCCTGCTGGGACGGGATCTCGCCACGCTTGTAGTGCGGGCAGATGATGTCCAGGTAGTCGTTGATGCGCACCTGCACAGTGTAGTCATCACCTATGAAGCTGGAGAGAAGGAAATAAAAAGACGATTGATTACGATCTTAATGTTGGTGTTGGATTAGAGAGAAATGTGTTAATGCAGAATTTTCAGGTCGAGGGCAGAGAAAAGGAACACTCCCCAAAGAGGCAAGCGTCAATCCAAAGCAAAACAGGGGCTGATAGGTGTTGCAAGATCGTCTACCCTTTGCCTTGTCCTAGTTGTTTATCCAAGGACAAACATTTTTTATGACCTCACTTCACCTCCTCCACACCCTCTGTGTCTCTTCTATCGTGTGTGTTATATGAAGAATTTGTTTTGCATGATGAAGTAAGACATGGACAGTCTGGGTCCAAATATTTTACTCTTCTTTGCTAACTTTTTATTTATTTTTTTAATCTCATCATGCAATGTTTATAATTATACTGTACAACATTGTACTTTTGTACGTTACTGCTCGTCGTGACCCGTGTCCTGCCATCTTTCCTTCGTTTATCAAAATGGAGATGCCTCAGGAGACACCCAGACTCCATCTGTTTCCCTAGCTATCCCACTCTGTGTGTTTACGACTTTCTGTCTGTGTCTGTCTTTGTTGTTCCCATGTTTTCCTGTCTTCTCTTCTGCCACAAATGGATTGTGTATTTTAATCATTGTGGTGTAGATTTTACCAGATGAACACCTGAAATTTCTGTTCTTTCTGCCAGTGTTTTTTTTTTTAAATCTACGCCACTGACAAGCATAAGGGATTCAAATCCTGTGGCAAAAGCAACACTCAAGAATGATTTACACTGATTGCAGATTTGGATTTGACTAAGTGTGTAATTTTTTTCCTAAATGCACCGCTCTCCTGCAGTGACTACGAGGCCTGGTTGCGCGGCAACGTTTAGATCCTGCTGTCTAACGAGATGCCTGATTGGCTGCTTCTACCCGGCCGTGTTACTATGCTATAAACTTCGCTCGCAGATTTGCATTTTACAAAGCCCTGGTCTTTAAGCAGTTCATAACTGACATACAAGCTTGTGTGTGTGTTTGTGTGTGTGTGTGTGTTGCCATCAAAGCAAAGGCTGTCTTTTCCACCCTCTCCCCCTCACACTTTCTCGTGTTGTTGTTCTTGGGGCCCCTGGGTGAGTTTCAGACAGACGCGCTGACTCCTGCACCTCAGCCACATGCTCACACACACACACACACACCTCCATCTCACACCACTGTTATTCTCTGTTAGAATTAGCAGATCTGTCAAAACAGCCTCACAGTACAGCGTAAACACACACACACTGCTCTTGTTAGCACAGGCTGCTGCTGGGATTAGAGCCCATCTCGCCTAGCTTGTAATCAAAGTTAAGTTCAAACGGCATGGTGTATATACTGCTAAGCCTGTAGACTTTTCACCGTGTGGGAAAATGCCACTTTGCGTCGTCCGTTTTGTGGCACTGCACACAAACGTCTGAGAATAATTAGTATCCGGCTAATCCAGAAAGTCAGACCAGCACTCGCTCTTGAACCAGAGAAACTCTCTTAATCACCCTGACAGATGTTCTTCAATCAGCTTCCATTCCATGGCTTTAAACATGTCATACCAGAACATTTTGCTGAACAGAACTTGTACACTAGCTAGCTAGCAAAGTTAACAAATCTGAATATTTAGTGTTAAGAATTATTTCGAAACACACCAGTCTCCTGTCATTCAATTCCTGTGATCTGAAATGAGCTAGCAAGCTAGCTAACTGCTAGTAAGTTACCTCACTTTCAGTATTAAAGTCTCGGATTTTGTCCAGACATACTATGTTTTTAGATATCTAAAAACATAGTATGTCTGGACAAAATCCGAGACTTTAATACTGAAAGTGAGGTAACTTACTAGCAGTTAGCTAGCTTGCTAGCTCATTTCAGATCACAGGAATTGAATGACAGGAGACTGGTGTGTTTCGAAATAATTCTTAACACTAAATATTCAGATTTGTTAACTTTGCTAGCTAGCTAGTGTACAAGTTCTGTTCAGCAAAATGTTCTGGTATGACATGTTTAAAGCCATGGAATGGAAGCTGATTGAAGAACATCTGTCAGGGTGATTAAGAGAGTTTCTCTGGTTCAAGAGCGAGTGCTGGTCTGACTTTCTGGATTAGCCGGATACTAATTATTCTCAGACGTTTGTGTGCAGTGCCACAAAACGGACGACGCAAAGTGGCATTTTCCCACACGGTGAAAAGTCTACAGGCTTAGCAGTATATACACCATGCCGTTTGAACTTAACTTTGATTACAAGCTAGGCGAGATGGGCTCTAATCCCAGCAGCAGCCTGTGCTAACAAGAGCAGTGTGTGTGTGTTTACGCTGTACTGTGAGGCTGTTTTGACAGATCTGCTAATTCTAACAGAGAATAACAGTGGTGTGAGATGGAGGTGTGTGTGTGTGTGTGTGAGCATGTGGCTGAGGTGCAGGAGTCAGCGCGTCTGTCTGAAACTCACCCAGGGGCCCCAAGAACAACAACACGAGAAAGTGTGAGGGGGAGAGGGTGGAAAAGACAGCCTTTGCTTTGATGGCAACACACACACACACACAAACACACACACAAGCTTGTATGTCAGTTATGAACTGCTTAAAGACCAGGGCTTTGTAAAATGCAAATCTGCGAGCGAAGTTTATAGCATAGTAACACGGCCGGGTAGAAGCAGCCAATCAGGCATCTCGTTAGACAGCAGGATCTAAACGTTGCCGCGCAACCAGGCCTCGTAGTCACTGCAGGAGAGCGGTGCATTTAGGAAAAAAATTACACACTTAGTCAAATCCAAATCTGCAATCAGTGTAAATCATTCTTGAGTGTTGCTTTTGCCACAGGATTTGAATCCCTTATGCTTGTCAGTGGCGTAGATTTAAAAAAAAAAACACTGGCAGAAAGAACAGAAATTTCAGGTGTTCATCTGGTAAAATCTACACCACAATGATTAAAATACACAATCCATTTGTGGCAGAAGAGAAGACAGGAAAACATGGGAACAACAAAGACAGACACAGACAGAAAGTCGTAAACACACAGAGTGGGATAGCTAGGGAAACAGATGGAGTCTGGGTGTCTCCTGAGGCATCTCCATTTTGATAAACGAAGGAAAGATGGCAGGACACGGGTCACGACGAGCAGTAACGTACAAAAGTACAATGTTGTACAGTATAATTATAAACATTGCATGATGAGATTAAAAAAATAAATAAAAAGTTAGCAAAGAAGAGTAAAATATTTGGACCCAGACTGTCCATGTCTTACTTCATCATGCAAAACAAATTCTTCATATAACACACACGATAGAAGAGACACAGAGGGTGTGGAGGAGGTGAAGTGAGGTCATAAAAAATGTTTGTCCTTGGATAAACAACTAGGACAAGGCAAAGGGTAGACGATCTTGCAACACCTATCAGCCCCTGTTTTGCTTTGGATTGACGCTTGCCTCTTTGGGGAGTGTTCCTTTTCTCTGCCCTCGACCTGAAAATTCTGCATTAACACATTTCTCTCTAATCCAACACCAACATTAAGATCGTAATCAATCGTCTTTTTATTTCCTTCTCTCCAGCTTCATAGGTGATGACTACACTGTGCAGGTGCGCATCAACGACTACCTGGACATCATCTGCCCGCACTACAAGCGTGGCGAGATCCCGTCCCAGCAGGCTGAGCGCTACGTCCTTTACATGGTGGACTTGGAGGACTACGAGGTGTGCAAGCCACACTCATTTGATCAACTGCGCTGGGAGTGCTCCAGGCCCTTCGCCGCCCATGCACCTGAGAAGTTCTCCGAAAAGTTCCAACGCTTCACACCTTTCACACTGGGCAAGGAGTTCCGCCAAGGAGAGAGCTACTACTACATCTGTGAGTGTCACACCAAATGCAAACAAGCTGTAGGAAGTGTACACAAAGATAACATAGGGGATAATAGTATACACTCTTAAGGTGATAATACACGGGGCAACTTTTTGGGCAACAGACAATTGGCAACAACCAATCAGATAAGAGCAAATCTATTGCTGGGGAGAAAGACACCGCAAAGATGGACACTGACACATTTGCAGCTGTCACTTTTGTTACTTTTAGATCAGATGATAAGTTAGACAATCTCTATTACAACTCACAAAAAAAAAAACACGCGCTTCCCATCATTTTTAACTTGATGCAAGAGAGCTAAGGTTACAACTCCATAGCTAGCAAGAACTTTCAGCTAACTATATTAGCAAAAACCACCACTAGTTAGCTAAATCCCATTCAATCTCTGTGGAGTGGTGGTTAGCTAACACTTAGCTGAAAAAAAATCAATGTCTTAATTCCAACCTGAGCACATAAAAATAGACCTCTTTTGGTTTTCTAAGCATTTGATGAGGTAAAGTCACCACTTTGGGTTCACACATAACTTACCGGCATAAAAAGATACAAGTTGTCTCTCTTTCTTCGCTCCACTGCTGTTGAGACGCCGCCATCTTTGTTGAAAATTTGAGAAGCTCTCGGGTGGTCATGTGATTCGCTGCGAGCATTCTGATTGGATGATCTTTAAAAGTTGCCCAAAATGATCAGAATCGTTCCGATAGAAATTATGTTGCTCAATCTCAATGGGAAAGTGTTGGCGCGCAATTGCTCAGTATCGTTGCCCAGTGTATCATCACCTTTAGATCAAAGGTACCAAACTGTACCTTAAACATGTATCTTCCATCTAGAAACAGTAATATAAGGTGAATATTTGGACATGAAGAACCACGTCTGTATCTTTAAAGCATTAATAAATGATGTACTACTTGGTACCACCCAAGGAACACTGGAATTTACTACCTTTTTTCTGAGAGTGTAACATAGGGGTGTTAATGTATACTGTGAGAAAGAAACATGAAGTGTTTAAAGCGGTATAGACGTCTTTTTAAAGAACAAACCTGACAAAAATCTCGCTTAAGTTCATTCTCACCTTGTATATTCTTTGCAAGGATATTATTCAGTAATAATGATGAATTGTTCAGTAATTAAAGTGAAAATAAAAAGAAAGGGCTGTAGTTCCAAGAGTGACGAATATACTGTAAGTCAGTCATGTAATCTTCCTATTAAGGGATTTTTAAAAAAAATAAAGTATCGAAGTATTTTAATGGGTTACGATCACCCTAGAGCAAGGCTGAGGCACTAGTCTGACACTAGCATACGTTTCCACCATAAACTCTATGCATTGTGGGATACAGACGTGTCTGGCTCCTTTATTTAGGCAAGTGAGAGAGCTTTACATAAATGTGTTTATGAACCAGCTGTTCTGAAGTTGAATTTAGGTTGAAAAGTTTCCATAATTTTTTTTTTTTTTTTTTACGGCCACTAAATATGTCCTTTTATTGCATTTCTAAACATTTCTGTACGTTCCCCTTTTTCTGTTCATGTCCACAGCCAAGCCTCTGCACCAGCATGGGAGCGACTGCCTGCGGCTAAAGGTCAATGTAGTCGGACCTCATGGTAAGCCCCAAATATATTATTAGCATTCCTAGCAGAAACTGCTGCCTTTTTTTTTTTTTTTTAATTGAACATGTGTTTAGCATGTGCCAGCACCTGACACCAGCGAGAGACATGGCTATTTTTAGCTCGTCTGTTTAATTACAGTTTTCTTACATATTCTGTAATGGTGCTGCTCTTAGGTTCCAAAAACCAAAAGAAGATGGCAGAAAAAGAGGAGGAGACGGCGGGAGGAAAGCACAGACGAATGGGTGCCGGAGGAGTGCACAACCCATCCAACAGGCTTCCAGCAGGTAAGCAACGTCAATCTGTCATCCCTCCATTCAGCTCTGCGGGTTTACTCTAGTGTCTGGTTTCACAAAGTCACACAGCTATGACGTGCTCATCAGCCTGCTGTCTCTCTGTTTTAGATGATCCTGGTGCTATGAGTCCAGTTGTTCAGAAGAGCGTAGGCAGCTCCGCCATTCACATCACACCAGTCTCCTTCTTCATCACACTCGCGTCTCCTGTCTTCCTCCTGCTCTTACACTGAGACCAACGTCATCTTCAGGGGTCCGTTTGGACTTGATGATGAACAGACTTTTTACCAGTGCCGGTTGCTGGATCTGAAAATACAGATACGGATTTTATACACAGATGTTTTTATATGGAAAATGATGTGAAGCATGGGTGCTGGTGTTTAAGTTGTTGAGTGACATGTTTGTGTGAGTGATATTTGGATTTTTTATCTTTTTATATTTGCTCTACATACTCTTTGTTTTTAAAGAGGAATATTATTAATGAACAGGTTTCCCTGTGTAAAGAGCACAGGTTGGAGGTCTTCTTTAAGCAGTTGTTGGAAGATCTCAATGGACCCAATGTGTAACTTTTTTTTTTTTTTTTTTTTATTAGTGTCATATACACACAGTACATGTAAAAATAGTTCTCAAAATCTGTGAACTAGCAAATATGCTGGTATTCTCAACTATGTCCTGTTATTGGACCGCCGAGGAAAAAACTTGTGCATGTCTTCATGTATGTGCAACCTGAAATGTAGCCAATTGCTTGTGTTTTTCCAAGTTTACTGTGGGTTGTTTTTGGTTTTTTTGCATCAAAGCCGACAAGGTGGTTTATGTAATGAAGCACTATATATAATTTGACCGGCACCAAATCTGTTGTATACATGCAAACTGACAAATGTACATCTACACACAGGTGTGTGTGTGTGTGTGTGTGTGTGTGTGTGTGTGTGTGTGAGAGAGAGAGGGAGGAGCTGGTCTTCTCTGACTTTAGAAAGCTGTGCACACACACTTATGGACGCAGGGATATGTGGACCTCTTCAAGTTCACAAGACAAGCTGTGTGTTTCTGTTTCTCTGTAAATAATTGTGTAAAAATTGTACATAGAGAGTTATATAATGCATTTGTTAATTATGAGAATGTGTGAAAATCTGAAAGAAAATAAACATTGTGATACGTAAAAAAAAATCACTCATGTTTTCTTACTATTGCGTGCAAAGAGTGGCACACAAACATTGGTGGTTTTCTGACGATTTATTCATGAGATGTGAGCAAATCCCATCTTAGCCAAGTCAAATGTCAGCTCTCTGCTCAATCTCCCTCTTTTCCTCTCTTCTGTTCCTCTTTTCATCCCTTTTTCCTGGCCATGACTTCAGTCGTTATCCAAACACCCAAGCACCAGGAGGCAGGGTAATGAAAGAAGAGCAAAGAGGAATGGGACAAGTGTAATCTGTCACCAGGGTGCGAAGACGCCACTTTAGTGCATTTGCTCTGGCACTTCCACCCCGTTTTGTACAACTTTCTCTTGAGAAAAGTCAATAATTGTCCCTGCTAGTTTTGTTTGCCCAGCAAATTTGCCAGCTTGTAGACAATGTTCCATTGATTTCACTAAATTTGCTGAAAAGGAAAACCGCTCTAATGCAGATGATGTGGTCAAAGAAAAGACAGAAGTAGAACATGCTCAAGCAATCAGTCTCCCTACATTTGTATACTTACTACTTCTGTTTTGTTCCCCCACCCCCCATGATTTTTGCTTTATTGCAACATAAACTTTAACCGTATCCAAATAGGATGCATTTTCCACTCCTTGTGAAGTCACGCTTTACAAAAATGAAATTAAATCAAGTATTTAGATGTCCTCAGATTTATTTGAACATAAAAATTTTTTTAAACTGTTTAATTGTTAAGTATTCACTCCTTCAGTGTGACTTGCCCTTTTCCAGCAATTACAGATTTGAGTTGTCCCTGATGTGTCTCTACACCAATCAGCCATGACATTATGACTGCTTACAGGTGAAGTGAATAACACTGATATCTCATTACAATGGCATCTATCAAGGTGTGGGATATATTAGGCAGTAAGAGATCAGTCAGTTCTTGAAGTTGATATGTTGGAAGCAGGAAAAATGGGCAAGCGTAAGGATTTGAGCGATTTTGACAAGGGCCAAACTGTGATGGCTAGATGTCTGGGTCTGAGCATCTCCAAAATGGCACATTTTGTGGGGGTGTTCCCGGTATGCAGTGGTTAGTACCTACCGGTGGTGGCTGATGGTCTTTGAAATAAGGGAAGTTCAGTTTTAGGTCTCATCTCATCTTCTTCTGCTTATCCGGGGCTGGGTCGCGGAGGCAGCAGTCTGAGCATGGAAGCCCAAACTTCCC
>JAODKS010000024.1:8266922-8277606 GCA_028877415.1 Sciades dowii | reverse complement strand
ATCCCTATAAAAGTTATCTGATTGATATTCATGAGTAATCCAGTCAGAAACTGATCAGGAGAGAGAGAGAGAGAGAGAGAGAGAGAGAGAGCCTGACAGCTTTCCCGTGACTCAAAAAGAAAAGCACTGGCAGTTTCCCAACGTCACGCGAGCAGAGAGTGGACTCTGTTGTACCAACTTCAACTTGCTGTTACTCCCAAAGTACTGAACAGATTTTAACGAGATATATTTCTTTGGAAAGCAGAAATTATAAGCTTTTTAATGACTATTCACAATGGAAAATATTCAAGAGTTAAGCAATGACAGATTTGGAAACAGATGAGCGTCCGCATGCAGAATTTTCACAGCACGGCCAGCGAGCGTCTGGTATGCTGACCCGAAGCGTGAGTTTGTGCAGGGCCTATTGTGGTCAAATCAAACTGTTAACTGCTGGATTTATGCTGAGCTACTATCATGCAAGACATTTAATTCAAGAACAAAATCGCACGTACGTAGCTGAGACGTGCCTCGATTTTCTCGGCAAACTCCGCCACAGGTACACATCTCACACTCGTCTAACATGCGACTGTCTGAGTAGAGCTTCGGTCTGTTGTTACAGATAAACATTGATGTGCACAATTTCAGAATCGTTTCCTCACTCGGTTTCCTCGCTCTACTGATATTACACAGTTTGATTGAGCATCGTTGCTGAAAAGTTATTTACTTCGAGCACATCTTTTGTGAAGGTCTTCCACACAAGGAGTTTTTCTGATGATTCTCTTAAGACGCAGCAAGTGAAGGAAATGTGTGTTGAGAGAAAGAGAGAGAGAGAGAGAGAGAGAGAGCGAGAGAGAGTGATACAGTAGGTGAAGCCTTGAGGAGAGACACTTTAGCAAATTACAGCTAGTGCTGCAATCAGGAAGCTGAAATTACTAAACCTGACAGGTCACCAAGGCAACTGCTGGAGGTAGCCAGTCGGGAATCAGGTGTGTGTGTGTGTGTGTGTGTGTGTGTGTATCACAGGCGGTCAGTTTCTTGATATTGTAGTCAGTTTCTCCTTCTGTGTGTGTCTTGCACCACTGATCTAGCAGGACAGATCCTCGCACACGAACTTTCTTTGAATGCACATGAAGCCTGTCATTAACTCTGACAGCGTCTCAGTGCACTAGCAGGAGAACGCTAAGACTGCCTCTCGATAACCTCTCTAACCCAGACGATACTGCTGAAGGGCCAGCTGAATCCAAATGACGGACATGCCTAAATATATCCAACTTTATTTCTCCCAAAATCAAAGGCAACACTAATCTTGAATCATTGTTCTGATTTCAAAATGAAACTCGCTGTCAGTTTAGGACAGATTATACAATTAAATCAACAAAGGAAGGACACACACACACACATACAAATACTCAGGCATTTAAAACGCAGTGCAGGGATGGGCACAAAAATAGACCTCCTTTTGTTTTTGCCTGAATGGTTTCCTTTCAAGATGAATTTTTCAGCCTGTTGAGGGACAAGTACAGAGGGCATCCCTTTTCTTCCCCTCCGTAGAGTCAATTATCCCAAACAAAAGCTTTATTACACACAGAGTTGCGAAGTTCCTGTGGGCACCAGCACAACTGCTACTAGTTGCAGTTTCTTATCCAACCACTAGGGTTTGAAATGCTTGATGAGGTATATCAGGCGTACCAGTATATACAGTACCAGTCAAAAGTTTGGACACCCCGACTCAGTCATCTGTGTTTCTATATTCCAACTATTTTCTACACTGGAGAACAATACTGAACACATCAAAACTATGAAATAACTTATAGAACATATATGGAATTATGTGGTAAACAAAAACCATGTTAAAAAAACAAAATATGTTCCATATTTTAGATTCTTCAAATTCGCCAGCGTTTACCTGGATGATGCTTTGCACACTACTGGCATTATCTTAACCAGCTTCATGAGGTAGTCACCTGGAACGCTTTTCAATTAACAGGTGCATTGTCGAAAGGTTATTTCGTGGAATTTCTTGCCTTCTTAATGCATTTGAGATCAAAGAGTAAATAGTAAATAATAAACATACAGTAAATAGCCCTATTCCATAACTGTAGTAATCCATATTACATCATGAACCGCTCAAATAAGTAAAGAGAAACAACATCCATCATTACTTTAAAACATGAAGTGTCTTTTGAATAATAAAAATAAAGAACAACCATTAAATTAGAAGGTGTGTCCAAACTTTTGACTGGTACTGTCGTTTGTCATTTCCTTCCCTGGAGATCAGTCTTCCTTGTAACACTGTTGTAGCATTACTGTACGTGGTTCCACTTAAGCTTTCTAGTATGGATAATTTTTCCAAAAAAAAGGGGGGGGTTGGCAAAGCAAACATCACAACAAAATCTGCAGACTGTCCTTAAACTGGTAAATTTGAGTTTACAGTCTTTGGAACTGGCCTTGAATTTAATTATGCTATGTTAGGAATGAAACAATTTGGGCAAGCAAAACAGTCAACAATGTGTGATGTGATATGACCTGAGGTTAACCAGTAGTACTTTTACCACCAGATGATGATTATTTTCCTATAAAAGCATGTTTTGTAGTTTAATCCTTTTATAACTCAGCAATTTGTAAGTTGCTATGATGGAATGATAATGTATAAGAATAACCCATGGGCATACACCTTAGATTTACCTTGCAGTCCACACTACTGGTTCGTGGTTTGGATTTTTTTTTTTTTTTAATTGACAGGGTAAGATTAATCTTAGCATGAATAATCTGCTGCCTATAAAAGGGTTCTAGAGTATTTTCAGAGCAACACTTCAAGATCAAAACACTCCTTTTAGAAAAACAGTGATTTTCTGAACAGATTCAAGAATAAAGTAGATGGTGTTGCTTCTACAATCAATTCACTAGCTTAGTGCAGCACTTCACATTACTCTTCAGTCAACTTGATTCCGACGATGCTAAAAATGCACCTAATGAGCCTTGTCCTTTCACAGTAAGATGGATCATGTCAGCATTTTATCTCCTACACAACATGTCATTTGATTCAGTGTAATGAATATGGCTGCTTTAGCAGACCTTTTCACCCCTCGTGTCTTCTTCATTTATTGGATGTACTGTGTGGGTGAACTCATCTTCAGCCCAATGTCAGATAAAATAGCTGGGGTCATGAGGTCATCAAGGATCAGATGACCTCTTTGTCATATCTTTTACAATACATGGGACAGAATTTGATCCACATTAGCTCATTACTTGTAAAACTTGTAGTCTGACCCCAGATTTCAATGATCAAGCTATCATGTTCAGCAAATGCACAAATGCAAATGCTTCTGCAGCTGTAAGATGATAATCCTTAAAAAGTCAGCCTCTTTTGACTTCTAAGGATCACCAAATTTGATTAGCGTAGTAAATCCATTTGTCGACTCTCTTTTCAATTAGATTATGCATAGCCCATTGCCGATCAGCTATCCACTCAGAGCCAGGGCAGCATGGGTGTAAATGTTAATGAAATAAACAAACCCAATAAATACATAAATGAACACATTCAGTCCATAAATGAATAAATGAAAACCATCATTAGCACAACTTTTAGCACATGAACATCATGACTGACAAACAACCTCCACAGCTTTACAAGACAGCATTAATCTCAGGAATAATTAAATTAATTCTTCTTCAGTAAGAGCTTTATCCTTTTCAGGGTCATGGAAGATATGGAGCTTTATGGGAATACACCCTAATTGGCACGCCAGTCCATTGCAGGGAAACACCCACACATTCACACCTAGAGGCAATTTTAGCATGTAACCAATCCACCGACTGGCAAGTTTTTGGGAGATGGGAGGAAAATGATGAACTGAGAGGGAAAAACTTGGAGGAGAACCTGCATAGCTGAACACAGACATTAACCTGAGCTCAGAAACAAACCAGGGACCATGGAACTGTGAGGTGGCAACGCCACCTGTTACACCACCAGGCCACCCCATTTAATTCAGTTTAGCCTAATATACAGTTAAACAGTATTTACACACAAGTAGACATGAAGTAACTGGTTCCAGCTGGTCTAGTTGTCCATCATCTTATCAAATCAAAGTCCTCAAAGACTCATAGCTAGTCCAACATACCTGGTCCAAGGTGAGCTGGGTTAAGAAAATCTGAAGAATATGCAAGATTAATAAGAATGACAATTTGGTTGTGAGCTGAATAATTTAAAAATGTCTTAATGGCCAATTAAACATTAGGGTGCTTTTGCTAAATTATAGGTATAAATGTAGAGAAGATAAAACTAATAGATGCTCTTCTTTATATGAACATATAGAATAGTAGAAATACACATTTGCCCAGTGGTACAAGCAACGTAACCCAGAAGTACCTTGTTGTAGTACTACCAATGAGGGATGTAAAATTACTGTAATTCACTGCTAGGTACTTATGGTGTGTTCCATTTGAACTGGGGAGTTGGAATTTCCCAGTTCCCAGTTGGAAGCCCACTGAAGTCAGATTTCTGACTCGGAAAGTTGGAAGAACCTCACCAACCCTGATTTCAAAAGCCAAGATGGCAGCTCTGCGCATCAACAGTAAGTGAAAGCTGTAGAAATATACTGTTTATTAGCATGTCTGTCTAAATTGTGTCTTATTAAATCAATTGCACATACAGTACTGTTCAACATCTATCTGTGGACATGTTGCTTTGTACGTGCAAAATACTGCTAGTGCCTTGTTATCAACTTGTATTGCTAACAATGGATAAGCTAATGGCACCACAGAGGTTTTCCTGGAGGCGTCCATCTTGTTTTTCCAACTCATCCTGGAACATAGTCAACTCAGATCTGACGTCACTCCCAGGTCCGACTTCCAAGGTCAATGGAACGCAGTGTTACTCTTGGAAAAATCAAAGTTTACATAGCTGTAGCCAGTCTTGGATCTGTGTATAAGGAGTAAATTGGGACTTCTACCTGACCAGAACTGACAAGGTTTACAGTTATTTAGCACAAATCTAAAGTCTTTTAGCACAAATCCAAAGTCTTTTAGCACAAATTCTAAAGTCTCTTAGCATACCTCTAAGTTCTTTAGCACAAGATCCAAGAACACGTAATCTTGATTATGAATATTTACTGATCATGTTTAAAGATGTTTGATGGATTTTTTAATGAAAGTTGCCGAGATTCCGATCGAAAACGACCGATTGTATTTCCCCACTCCGCCATCTTGAAACAGCCATGTTTGATGTAGCCCGTATGTTAGTCACCAATCCTCCCTTCAAATTATTTAACACAGCACATACCCTGACACAATACATCGCTGTCAAGCAGGGCAAGAGACATAATCCCCCGGTTAATTAATTCGGCATACGCGTAATTATTGACAGTCAGTTGAATTTGTGATAACTTCATTCACTTCTGATCATATCTGTGAAGGTGCCCACAATTCAAGGTTTTTTATGGCTTAACTACGAATATCCAAAGACACCAAAGAATCGGATTTTCAGTCCATGTTTCAGGGATCAACAACAGAAATTCTGGCTTCCAGTCCCTAAGCAATCATAATAAACCCCTTCCTATATCAAGATGAGTATTTTTTTATTATGTGACCATAATCCAGAGTTGTGCTAAAGAACATAGAGTTGTGCTAAGAGACTTTAGAACTTGTGCTAAAAGACTTTGGACTTTTGCTAAAAGACTTGTGCTAAAAGACTTTTTCGCTCAGTCTCCAACCCACTCCATGGCACTATCTAGTGGTCACGCTGTCAAACTTTCTTCTGGAATAAATAACTTTACCAACCCTTAAAGGTTCTCATTACTTCATTCAAACCGTACTTCAGCTTTTTAATAATACTGATTTGTTATGGGTTTTTTGTATTTAGTAATGGTTACTTGAGAAATTAGCTGTTGCTTTATTTACAGTAACATTATTTCATTTGAAAAGACACAGAGCACAACAATTACAGTACATGCCTGTTTTAGTTTTACAGTTAGGCAGATCTGAAGATTCATACAGTTCAGATTTAACCGTTCAACCAGACATACACCCAACATATGCTGGTGTAATTATTTTCTTTTGCTTCATGAGTAAGAAATCAGCTACTGGAATAAACAGTATTGGGGGGAAAACAAACAAACCAGATTTAAAGACTCAAGTTTGTTGTTTTTGTTTTGAAAGCACATTACTGCTACTCTGCTTGCTCTCTGTAGAGCCAAACGTCTGCAAATTCACTGTTACTGATCCCTTCCGAGTCCATCTCCGACTTTTTCTTCATCTATGTGCCATAAATGGAAGTTTTGAGTCAAATATGCCTGATATTTCCTTTCCTTCATGGCCTGCCACGAGATGGCTGAGGCCGGTTCTGGTTCATTACAATATAAAAACCATAGATAAACTGAATGGATAATTTGAAAGAATTTAAAATATCACAATTTTGACAAAATATCTTCAATTTCGCGTCAATTTATGATCTATTGCTTAGGATATCACCGCATTGTAGCGGATCTTTCAAACAGTGGAATATCGATGGATGGGAAAATGCTGACATGCTATTTGGTGCAAAGGCTTTTCAGAAGAGTGAGTCAGCCCCTTTAAGAAGTTATATAGTTTTGGTCCCTTTTACATAATACTTCTACTTTTGGTTGATCATTTGGCCAAGCTATAATAAGAGAAAAAAAAATGTGGTAGTGGTATTAATATTGTGTGCAAAAGTCATGGCTAATAAAGTAAATCACTTTGACAAAAACATAATCTGTTTTCAATTTGTTCTGTATTTTATATCAATTAAAGACATTAGGAACACTGTACAAGACATAATATATAAGTTCTGTGTGAAGTAAATACATTTAATTAGCCTGTGAAAATTGTGGAAATGTCTTATGTATAGAAGGCTTTTTTTTATTATTTAGTCGTTTGGAGTGGAAAGTTATTTTTGTGTTATTTAGTCGGTATCAGCTAAGGCCACATACAGAAAGTAGAGGCGGTCAACCAGATATCGTGTGTAGGGGCCCAGGTCCCTTTCCAGGGCCTGAACATAAGTATTCTTCTGACCATTAAGAATCTTCTCAAGCCTCTCAGCCAGAGGTTCCAGGTCGTTCAGGATTTCCTGCAGGTGATGTTGTACTTTCTGTGCAAGTACTTCAGCATAGGGCTCCAGCTGGGAGTACAGCTCCTTCAAGTTCTCTTTCAGATGTCTCCTGTGCTCCTTGGTCTCCTGCAGCACGGTAGTTTTCAGAGCTTCAGAGTCAAAGGACTCAGCATAGGGAGCCACAGCTCCTCTCAGCTCCTCCAATCTGTACAGAATTTGGGCCTTCAGATCCTCAGCATAGGATTGCAGTTTGTCTTTCACAGTGGTCAGATCCTGCTTGTGACGCTCCTTCAGAACTTCAGCCTCATTCAAGATTTTGATCAAGATGTTCTGGGCCGGAGGGATGAGTTCTTTCTGGAGACTGACAGCATACTGATTGGCCACATAAGCAACTTCTATAATTCCAACACTATGGAGTAAAATCAGGAGAAATATACATCGATAAGAAAAGAGGACTTGACACACAATCAAGACAGTAAACAGTAAAAAGTTCTGTTAACTTACCTGATGTCCTGCCCCAGTTGAGACTCTCTAATGCTTTTCAGTGTGTCCTCAGCAGTGTGTTTTGCCTTAGCAACATAGTCCCAGAAAGCAAAAGTCAGTTGCCCCACCTGTGGTTTGGGCTCATCAGCATAGAGCAAGTTGGCTTGGCAACCTGGTCAAAGACCCAAACAACTTCAGTTGGTTTAAAGATATTTGTATATTCTTGCATGTGCAGGTTTGTGTACTACAAATATGGACGTAAATGTTTTGCAGATTTAAATGCAAGATATGACAATACCTGTGAACACAGCCAGAACCAGTACCACAAACACCTTCATGGTTCTTGGTTTGAGTCTATAAAAAATTGTATGGTATGAATTTATTTATAATGTGATAAATTGTATAAATACATAGACATCAACAATACAATCAACATAACACACAATACCAACAATGCAAGCTTTTTCTTACCTTTAGCTTTGGGTTCTTTCAGATGCCAGCTGTGTGTGTGTGCACAACCCTGTCTTAGTAGTCAGTATTTATATTGTAGCGAGATATGAGTTGTATTCAAAACCCAAAGTTCAGGAGGTAGTGCATTGCTCTCAACACTACTCCACATCATAACCTCCAAAATGGACCATCAGTTATCACAGAGCCACTAATACATGCTGATAGATGTCTGATTGTCATGGCCTAATAAAAGCACAGATAGCATGCAGACATGGTTAAAGGTTCAGTGATTAAGTTTTGGCTTCAATAAAGTTTACTGCTTTTTGATTTGAAATAAATCAATATCTATCATCCATCCATTATCTGTAACTGCTTATCCTGTGCAGGGTCACAGGCAAGCTGGAGCCTATCCCAGCTGACTACAGGTGAGAAGTGGGGTACACCCTGGACAAATCGCCTGGTCATCACAGGGCTGACACATAGAGACAAGCAGCCATTCACACTCATGGTCAATTTAAAGCCACCAATTAGCCTAACCTGCATGTCTTTGGATTGTGGGGGAAACCGGAGCAGCCGGAGGAAACCCATGCAGACACAGGGAGAACTTGTAAACTCCACACAGAAAGGTCCCTGTCAGCCACTGGGCTTGAACCCAGAACCTTCTTACTGTGAGGTGAGAGTGCTAACCACTACACCACCATGCCGCCCTAGTCTGTAATGTTTTTATGCTTAAACCGCATTCAGAATAAACCATTATTCATTACAACTGAATCAAGGGATGTTGTTTGCTTGACAGGTTATGATAACAACTGAGGTTCAGTTAACCACTTCCACATGACAGTTGGAGACTTGATCTTACAGACCTAGCAAGTTGTAAAAGTTGGTTGGGTTTAACAGATTTTACAATGGCACTTTAATCCTGTTATATACAAAATGTACAAGTTAAAGTTGTCGCTGTTTGTCACCTGCTGATCTTCAGCAGCTTTACACAAGACACCCAAAACCAGATCCAGTCTGGGTATTAGTTTGCTCCCAGTCAACAACCTACTAGCCATCAGCAGCATGGCCATATGTGTGGCAACCTGGAGATACAGTGCCCTCTATGATTATTGCCCCCCTTGTAAAATTTAGTAAAAAGGGTTTTAAAAAATTCACCTTTTGTTGAAGTCACTTCATCTCACACTGAAAAAAAGAGAAAAATCCAACCTTTAAGCGAAATAAATTTATTCAGAAAAGCAATTCCCTCATCAAGAAATAATTATCTTCAACAAAAACACACGTGCCACAATTATTGGCACCCCTGCATTTAATACTTTGTACAACCTTCCTTTGTCAGTAAAACAGCACCGAGTCTCCTATAACATTTTATAAGGTTAGCGATACAGAGCAGGGCATCTGAGACCATTTCTCTTTACACAATCTCTCCAGATCATCCAGGGTCCAAGGCCCTCTCTTGCGCTCTCTCCTCTTCAGCTCAACCCACAGGGTTTCAATGGGGTTCAGGTCAGGGGGACTGAGATGGCCATGGCAGAAGCTTGATTCTGTGCTCAGCTAACCATTTAGGTGTTGATTTGGACATATGCTTTGGATTATTGTCCTGCTGGAAGATCCAATGACGACCCAGTTTTAGTTTCCTGGCAGAGGCAGCCAGACTTTGATTTAAAAATTAAGCTACTACAAAAGGTGGATTTTCTCTCACCTTTACAAGGGGTGCCAACAATTGTGGAGGGCACCGTTTGCGTTTAAAAAAAAAAAAAATAAATAAATTGTCTGGGTCAATTTAACAATTTAAATTGGGTTTTGTTTGACTACCCCATGGACAACAAGGTAAAATGTATAAATATATCTTATGTCCACAAAATGATCTGCAGTAAAAAGCTCACTGGCCTTTAACCAACTTGTCAGTGACTGCCAGGGTTAAGACTATTACTACACGGGGCATGCAACAAGCAACAGCTGACCTCTAAACAAGATTCAGAAATTAGCTATGTTTTCAGACTGCAAAAACTTCCATGATACGAACACAAGTTAACAGTCATTTTTGCCAAACTTAATTTATGAAATATTTCATGCGATTTGTCACATTCATGTCACCTAAATGCCACTTTACAGTTCCGTGAAGATGCCAGTAGGCCATTTGCAGGAATTAATCACGTGTCAATTTTCCCTATAGCAACAAGCCTGTGGTGGGCAAGCTAACTTGACATTCCTTGACAACCGTAAGAGTTTGACTGGCGATGCAAAGCAATCCATTTCTATAATAGCTGTTTTTACCTTTTCTACTGTCTGTCTTTCTTTAACCCGAATGTGTGTGTACTTGGAAAAAGTTTGTGGTTTTAACTACAAGTTAAAGCGAATCATTGGCCGTAAAAACGGCCTCAAACGCGAATAAATCTGCTTCTTATCGGCTAAACACATCTACAGATGTGTCTGTATTTATTTTCAAGAATCTTCACACATTAAATGAATGATAAAGGTAGAAAAGGAGAAGTTATAAAAATACCTGAGAAAGCCGCCATTTTGCACGTGAATTTCTTTCGGCAGCGACCGACTTGAGGCCAAAAAACTCTTTTACAGCCAATGATTTGCTTTAACTTATGACAGAAGTTAAAACCACAAACTTTTTCCAAGTACACATGAAAATCTGGGTTTAAAAAAAAAAAAAAAAAAAAAAAAAAAAACCCCACAGTAAAGGTAAAAAAAGCT
>JAODKS010000024.1:4634547-4647260 GCA_028877415.1 Sciades dowii | reverse complement strand
GGCTCGGCTCGGTTTTCCCTTTCGGGCGCTCTCGTTTTCTGTTAGAATTTGGTAAAGAAAAAAATAAATGTATTATTGACCAGCTTAAGGTCGGTCCGTATAGTGAAATACCGTGAATTCATTAATTGTTCTGTTTTTAAAAACACCCAATAAAATTGGAAGTCTGTGATTCGAATTCGGTAGCTTTCGTTCCACTAAACAAAAATGTTGGGAGTTTTGGGAAAATTCTTTTTATGACCTACACTTGAAAGATCTGAAAGGCAGTCTATCTTTAAAAGGGATTTTCCATCACTTCTTTTGTCTCTTTCTTCCATCCACTTCCTCTCTGTATACACCGACATGGCATTTCCTCTTGTCTGTTCAAAAATATCTTTTTTTCATACTTAACCAGGAATCGAACTCTGAACCTTTTGATTCTTAACCTCGCACCTTAACCACTAGACCAGGAACGATTGCGATGGAAGGAGTGATAGATAGATAGATAGAATGAATGTATGAATGAGTCCAGTCTTATTACCGACTATCAAGTAGTTTAAAATGTAAAGTCTTCCCAAATCTGAACCCTAGATATATGAAGTCTCCCTAATACAAGGAACAAATTATGAACTGGATTTAAAATTCTAACCGAGGTTGACAACCAAGATGGCGCCGCTTCACATGTGCCTCACAGCAAGAAGGTCATGGGTTCGAGAAGGCCCATGTAACGGGGGCGTTTCCGTGTGGAGTTCGCATGTTCTCCCCATGTCTATAACTCCACTCCTCATCCAGTCTCATCCCACCAGCCTGTTGTTGATTATTTTCCGATAGCAGCACGCCCCTAAGTGTGTTATTCTTTACTTATGGAAGGAGTCTCCAGTTGAGCACTTTGTGTAGCAGTCAGTATGTTTTCTGGCACGTGACTAACTTTCAGTAGCATCACAAACGCCATCTTATTAGCTTCAAACAAAGAGCCCAGGGAGATGCATTTAGAGGAAAATAATCAATTCTGGTGAGGTTCTGGATCACAATGCCGTCTTTTTTTCCCCCCTACATAAGAACACTCTGAGACGCATCCTGAGAACACCGTTAGCGCTGGCGTGTATTGATTTTTGCGCTTCGTATAGTAGAATTAAAGACGAGTTTATATTTTGTATTTGATTTAAGCATTTTTAAGCTCTTTCAGATCGCCCAGAGGAAGGTAGGGTTGAACATTCTTCTCACGAGCCACACCGGGAAACCTGCAGTACCAGTGTGTACACACAAGAGGGCAGCGTGTGCCAGGGATTGATGGGATTCGGACTGTTGCACTTGGTGGACAAATCAAAATGTAGGTGCTACTAAGAAACTTAAAAGAAGGTGTGTGTACACGTGATATCTATTTCAGAAGAAGACTTGAGCCGTTCTGTTTAGTGGCTCAAAGAATGAAAGTTTTCACCCCCTGACCTGGAATAAGATTTGGACAGTTGCAGGAAGAACTGCACTTGTATTCTTTTATTTGGATTGCAGTTTATAAGATACATGATGAACTCAGCAAAGCAGTGAAAACGTGCATTTGCAGAAACCCGACCCATCCCTTTCACTCAGTTTCTCTTGGAGGCATTTTGATTAATTTATGCAGCAGTATTGTCTACGTATGCATGACCAAACAAAAATGAACAGCGAGTTTGGCTCGCATCCCAGCCCTAAAAGTTCTCCCCGGTTTGCGAATGATCTGACGTATCACTGATCCTGGTGGTATTATACGTTTAAGAAACGCTAGAGGAGGTTACTTGGTTGGTTAGGATTTTAGATCATAATAGTGAACTAGATCGAGACTGTGGCTAAAGTCACAATAATTTGCGCTAGGTGTTACAAACCGGGACGTCTGGGCACTGTACACTCTAGATCCGGAACGGTAAGAGTGAGAGAATGACGCATAGTGAGGAAAAGTTGTGCCCTGCTGCTCTAAAAAAAAAAAAACTGATTGATTGATTGATCCCGTTTTTCATGGATCATTCCGGTTCGGTGATCCAGATCAGCACCAAAAGTCATAGCAATGTAATTCAGCCTAGAGGTGGTATTCATGTGAAATTTGATGATTGGTTGAAAACTGAAGGAGAAATAGTGTCCTAAAAAACATAAGGAGAATACTACGACGACATAATAATAATAATAGTAATAATAATCAGGCTTGTAGTACTCGAGTCCGACTCGTGCCCTAATTTTAAGGACTTGCGACTCGACTTGGACTTGAGCACTGATGACTCGGACTCGTAAATTGGAGACGAGGACTCTTTTAAATTTATTTTTTGGAAAATGCCATAATAATTTGGTATAAGAGATTTATTATACATTAATTTTTTTATACTAATTTCGTGCAAGAGCGTCACACCCAGGCGCCTTGGTGCATGCATCAGATAGACTCTCGGGTGCGCTCCGGACAGCGCGCGTGTGCTAAGCGGACTCTCGCACCTGCGCAGGATTAAGGCGCAATCAGCACGCCTGTATACAAAAAAAAAAAAAAAACTGTGAAAGCACACTTACTTTGCGAAGTATTGAGTTGCGTTGCTGACACATTACCGAGCCTGATTTTTCTGTTTCTTGTCTTTGATTGTGCCTCGCTCGACCTATCACCTGTTTTACGATTTTGCCTGCCGTTCTGGATTGTTTACCGTCTTCACTTGTATTAATAAACGCACCTTCTGCACTTGCATCCGTCTCCCAACCGTCTCTGACGGAACACTTCGCACTCCCTGACAAAGAGAAGCACGTTCACCTGTTCGTACAAACAAGCTAATGTTAATGGCGCAAAAACAGCCACCGTCAAATGGTGCGGTTGGAGTCTTGTTCTCGGACTCGACTCGAAATTTTTTTTCATGACTTGGACTTGACTCGGACTCGAGGTTCAGTGACTCGACTACAACACTGCATAACGTAGTACAGTGCAGCTTGTAAAGGACAAGGTTCAGACAATATTAATGATGTATAATGAACACATTTTAGGAAAAAAATGAAAAGGAAAGCTTTATACATTCTACCTCTGCTTTTCTATAGCGATCTGGCGCTGAGGAACTGCCTGCTTACGTCAGACCTGACGGTCCGGATTGGAGACTACGGCCTCTCGCACAACCACTATAAGGTACTCCAGGATAAGTGTTTGGTTCTTAATGCACTCTGAAGCCAGTGTGAGTCTGAATGGAGCAGGAAGGATTTTTATTAAGGCTTTGTCTCGGATGATTATTAAGATATAATCCCGTAGCAGGGTCGCAATGCCAAGAGCTCAGTGTGGCATCAGTACCGGAAAAAAATACAACCAAAGATATATCAGAAACGAGGATGAAAATTTGGAACTAGACTATGGTCACCCTTGACAACCCAAATTTTACTGAGTGTCTATGAGGCTGGGATGGACCTTAGAATTACTGAAAGGACAAGGAAGGAAGGAAGGAAGGAAGGAAGGAAGGAGAGGAGGAAAACAGAGTTCAAATCAGGAAGATCGAAACCAGAAACGGCGTGAACTAGTCGCACTAGAGGGAAGAAGGTAGCAGTGACCGAAGATGTCCCTGTTTTTGTTTTTTTTTTCTGATTCAAACAGGAGGACTATTATTTAACGCCGGACAAGCTGTGGATTCCTCTGCGTTGGATTGCTCCAGAGCTGTTGGAGGAGTTTCGAGGAGAATTAGTGATTACAGACCAGACTAAGACCAGTAACGTGTGGTATGTAACCACTATTTTATACCACTATAGGACCAGTGCTGAGAAGAGATTATTTCATTGTAAGCCATTCTGAGCATGACTTGGATGTGAGCGCTGATATAGTCAAAGTGTTTCATGCTCAGCAGCTTTGCTCGGATTTTAAACACTGTATCCACTTAGTTCCCCAATTTTTATACACACCAACCTTGTCAGTCTGTCTTGTTGGTATACAGTTTGATTATCGCTCATGTTTTGTTTTTCCTCGTTGTTTCAAGTGTCAAGTGATTGTTTGAATGCATATATAATTTTTATTTATTTTTTTCTCTTTTCTGAAATTACTGATGAGTTCACTGGACAGATTTTTACCACTTATAGATTTTTTTTCCCAATCACAAGATGCCCCAGTTGCACTTTCGTGTACTAGGGTGTCGATGTTTTGTTGTACGTTAAAAGTCTCTCGTGACTGTTTACCCTGAGCGCTGTGTCTTTTTGATGGACAGGTCCTTAGGCGTGGTGATTTGGGAGCTGTTTGAATTCGGCACACAGCCACATCGCCACTTAAGTGATGAAGAAGTTCTCACTTTTGTCATTAAGGAGAGACAGATTACGTTGGCTCAGCCCCGCCTTAATCTCTCCCACGCCGACTATTGGTCAGTTTCACGTTTCTCTTTCCTTACACTTGAATGCTTCTTCTGTATTCCCAGTTTAGCAATGATGTAACATTTAAAACGAAAACAAACAGGACATAAGGGATTCGATGTCTTCGGCCATAACTGCACAGTAAAGGAGGTCTACGGAACGACAAAGGCAGCATTTATTTTTAAATCCATGTCTGTTGACATCAGTTTGTCTGTTTTTAGGTACGAGGTCATGCAGTCTTGCTGGCTTCCAGCTCCCCAGCGTCCAACAGTCAACGAAGTCTTCATCCTCCTTTCCTCTCTCCTGGCTGCAGAACAAGGAACGAGCAGGAGGAGCGCCGCAGAGGATGAGGACGAAGACGAGTACGAGGAAGCACACGGCCGACGGAGGAGAGGAGAAAGCGAAGAGTCGTTCGAAAGGCGATGGGACTCCCTTCGCCCCAGTGCTTTCCAGTCAGCTGCAGGCGAACGACAGAAAGACCGAGGATACAGCAGGGAGGATGGTAACTCCTTCCCTCTTCTGGATCCCGTGAATTCGATCCCTCCTTCATCGCATGAGCTTGACGACATCCTGACAGTCACCGAGACGAGCAAAGGATTGAATTTTGAATATTTTTGGGAAAAAGCACATGGTAGGCGGGGTTATAAACCGCTTCCTCCTCCTCAGCCAATACCAACACCCATCTCCAGTCATCGGCAGTCTTTGGACACGCCCACAGTCGTGCCTGTGATTAGCGCGCGTAGCCCTTCGTTAGCCAGCGAGTACTACATTCGCTTGGAGGAACACACTCCACAGGACAAATCCACGAATATTAAAGGGAAGTCGTCCTCGTCACGAACAGATTCGACCAGTCCTGGTGATTTAGAGTTAGTAGAAATTCCGAGTGGTACGTTCGGAAAAGGAAAGCCGACTTACCAAAACAACTTTGGACAAGGTGCCTCTCAGACACTCCAGACTGTAAGGTCCAGTGAAGTCCAAGTCCTCGTGCCGAACACGGGTCTGGTTGAGTTCAGCAAAGAAAATTGTAACAGAGTGACCGATTATGCAGTCGTGGATATCGGAGACATAAAAAGAGACCCAAACCTGAGACGCTCTGGATCTGTAACTTCCCAAGTACCAATCCTCCCACCAAAACCTCGCTCAATGTCCATGTCTTCAGGCAGCAATCTCCTCTCTCGGCCCCTACCTGTTCCTCCACCTATATACGCCCGCTCGTACGGCCTCGGTCACTACCCTGTCCCCTCTTATCCCCTGAGCAAATCAGAGACGTCAGAGTCCTTGTTTATGAGCGGCTGTTCAACCTCAAAAGCCAACTTCGATCATCTGGGTTTCAATCGGACACACCAGAGGCTGCCTCCATCTCCGTCCCATTCTCCATCCATCCCGCCATCCTCCGCCGGACACTCCGCATTTCCTCCGCCTCAGACTTGCCCTCCTCCCCTCCCTCCTCACCACAGACCCCAAAAGGATCCCTTCCACAGTTATGCAGGCGAACCATTCGCCAGACATAACAATCCTGTGGTGCACTTAGAAAGAGACCCGTTAAGCTGTGACTATTCTGAGAAGCAGACTGCTGACAGGAGCACGACGTGTTCGGAGTCGTCGCACGACTCGACCTACACGAAGGACGAGTCCCCAGGAGGCAGAGAATCGCCCTATTCCCAAATGTTTCGCTCCGAATCGATTCCAGAAATTGAGAGAAAGTCCTCCTCCAGCACGACATACTCGGAAGATGACTATAATTCCCCCTTTGTATCTCCAAGTAGACTCAGCAGTGGTACTATCATTGAACACATCTGCTTGGTTGATGACCCAGATCCTGCGACAGCGGAACTGTTTTCCAGAGGAATGAAACGAACCAAATCGCGTCTGGACACAATTCTTCCAGCTCTCTGGAAGGAGGAGAATGCAGAGATGCATCGCGAGCGAGTTGCAGCTGCTAAGAAGTCACCAATACACCTGTTCCTGACAGAAATCTCCAACGAACCTTTGGACTCCAACGTGGGGGAAACCTCATGGGGCAGGGATAACGACAAGGACAGTGCATTTAAAGGGATGCGGCGCTCCCAATCTCTCCTCACCGAACTCAACTCTGCGACAGAAGCGTGGGCTTCTGATAAGGTCACAGTAAATGACGGGATTAAAAAGAAGGATTTGTTCCTCACCGAGATAGACACTGCAATGTCCGATTGTGAAGACGTATACGATGGCGATGGGGGCATCCCAGTATCCCGCTTTGGGACCACACCCTTCCCCTATGCACGTCCAGAAGACTTGTCCACATATGCTGAAGCAGGAGATGCTTTTACACAAGGAATGAAGAGATCTCAGTCTCTCCTGTCAGAGATAAACACTGGGAACATGGAGTCAAAGGAAGAAGAAATGACCAGAGAGGAGTTTCTGAAAGAGATCCAATCAGCTGAGACGTTTCTCACCGAGATAATAACAAGACAGAGCAAAGAGGAAGAAAGTCCATCACCTGGAGCAATATCACCCGAATACGAGTCCGTATGCATTGACCCAACGTCTTCGCAAACAATAAAATTTGAATCGTTAGCTACGCCTTTAAGTGACACCAAAGAGGCAATTTATGCGCAAGTTACCAAGCGAGCTAAAAGAAGTGAAATAAAAGTTGCAGTGCGTCCAGAAATGCCTGTTCTGCAAATAGCATCAGAACTACAAAGCCTCAAAAAAGAGCCAAATTTATCCACCGATGCTCAAACAGCCGAACAAGAATCAGATTCAGCGCCCCAAAGTCCTGCCGAGTTTGCTCCTTCAGGCGTTCTACCTAAAACGGGGCTTTTACTGGACCAGACATCTCCTGTGCTGACAGAGAGCGCAGATGCCGAGGTGATGGACAGTGAAAAGGGAGAACCTCTCCATAATGTTGGCGTAGAACTACAGAGACAGTCGGGAGTTCAGTGTTTGTCACGGGATATCACAGGTAAGGACATCACAGAAGTTAGCACTAGGAGTATCTTGAGTGATAAAACTGGTCAGGTTGCTGAGGAAATCCATGCAACGGAAGCAAGAGATGGTTCCTTTGAAAGTTCAGAACAAGTCCTTGGTGTAAAAGAGTCCGTCTTTGTCGATATTACTGATCCTGCCCGTTTATCAGATACCACCGCGTCAACAAATGAACAAGATTGTGGCCAAGTTATTCAAAGTTGTAAACGCCAAGACTTTCCTCCGGTCTCCCAAACGGAGACATCGCTTACCTCGAGTGAGCAAGCTATTTGGACGAACACAGATTGCGGCATAAGCACCAGAAGTGGTGTTAAAGAAGAAGAAGCCTTAAAAGAGGGCATCAGAACCACTGATTCGATGTTTTCTCTTGGTGAAGAAAGCACAGATGTGTTACCGCTGTCTTTGGCGAGGGAACCAAACTCTGAACAATCCCTGTCTACTATTACACCCACAGACTCAACGATGTCCCCTCTTACCTCTAGCTCCATGGACTGCCTCACCCCTGGAGACCCATGGGTTAGTGGCGGAGGCACTGGATGGAGGCTCTTGGGTAATGAAACCCCCTATCGAGATTCTGCCTACTTTTCAGACAGTGACTGGGATGGTGGGGAAGGTTTGCCGAGAAGAAGTTCTGACGGATTGGGTTCTTCTCGTCCAGGCAGCGGTCGAGCGGGCGAGAGAGGGACGCTGATGGGAATTGAAGAAAAGACTGAGGCGGAGGACGACGTTCAGGATGGCAAAGTGATGAAAATATCACACAACGCCATAACGGATTCAGTGAAAAGCATTTCTGAAACGAGTAGTTATGGGACCTTGCTTTCAGGGTTTGAGACTTCTGAGGTCTCACAAACTGAAAACAATAGTATCGACAAGCTGTTTTGTGCTCTTCAGGATCCACCACTAAAAGTGTTTCGATGCACCGATTCCTCCAAGTTTACTTCTGAGATATCTTCGCTCACTGACTTCAGTGAAGAAAAAGAGGTTCACAACATGGAATTGCTCTTCAAAACAATAGTACAACCTGGAGAAAATATCCAAAAGCCAAACGTTGTGGAGGAGCTTCTTGGAACTCAGGCTTATTTGAAAACAAATACATATGAATTGATGTACACTTCAAAAGGTGAAGAAATTCTGATGGAAGCACTTCGGTCAGGAAAGCGTACATTGGATCTACAAGAGAGTGATGCCAATGAATTGGGCTTGAGAAACCTTACTTTTACAGAAGAAACGGAAGAGCAAACAAAGGCACCGTCAGAAGCTGAAAGTCAGTTAAACGATGCTGAGCTCTGCTTCACAAGAAAGAAATCTCCGAATACGGAACGGGAGCAGGAAGACTTCAGAGATCTTTGTCAAAAGGAATGTTTTGACGACTTTGGGGAGGATGCCTCAAAGGAACTGAATGTGAAAGCAGAGGAATTATGGAAGGCCTTCGAAGAGCCTGGTTCCACAAACGGATCTCTGAAGGAAGCAGTTATTTATCATCGACTCCAGCAAGATGATCATCAAATCTGGACAGCAGAAAATGACCAGTGGGCATCAGTTGAAAATGACCAGTGGGCATCGCCTGAAAAGAACACGTGGGTATCCACTGAAAATGACAAGGGGTCACCTGATGAAAATAACCACTGGAAATCAAGTAACAATGACCAGTGGCAGTCAGCTGATAACGACCAGTGGGCATCGATTGAAAACAACCAGTGGGCGTTGGCTGAAAACGGCCAGTCAGTATCAGCTAAGACATCTGAAAAACAACTCGCGTCAGAATTCTTTCCAGGTTTAGGACAAGACAAGTGCACAGAGGATGAGGTATTTGGCACGAGCCAGGAATTCTGGGAAACAGAAAATGATGAACTGGCAGAGAGTGAGCCTCGTCCCACCATTCTGGACACGCGTGACAGTACTTGGACTGACGAAACGCAAACACGTCATGAACATCAACCCGTGTTTTCCACTTGGGTCGCAGAAGCTCTCGAAACTCGACAGAGGACGGACATTCACCAGGAAGAAAACCGTGAGAATCCTGATGTGGAAAACATGAAACCAGAACACGACGTGAACTTCAAAGTGGAAGCGGATAATCTGGAGAACCCAGAGCGAGAGGTTCTCGCTCACTGTAACGGTGTCGGAAGGAGAAGTTCCACTGATTGCAAGGTGTACATCCAAAATGAGGCAGAAGATGAATTTCCAGGAGGTGAAGGAAACCAGGTCTTTAGCAGACGACATAACCTCCTCGACGTGAAGAACGAGGCTGGAGAAACAGAACACCGTTTTGCTGAATCGGGAAGGTTGGAAGCCACGAAGATACAGACGGAGTCTCATACCAATCACAATAATAACTGGATCACAGCAACATCTGAAACTGATGAGGTCCACGCTACAAAGAATATCTTTGTGAAACCTCACTTAACTTCAGCACGTCAAGAAGCACACTTTAGCCAGGATGTTGAAAGTAATCGCTACCAAACATCAAACAGAGAGACGGACGAGGATGTTTGTCTTGAAAAAGAAAGATCGGGTTCTCCATCTTGTCCCATTCTCACCATGAACGCAGAAGCCGAACCTTGCGCAATCCACAGCGGCAGCGTTCAGTGCTGCTCTCCTGCCTTCATGTCTATGGATATCTCGGAATGCGACGCTTCCCAGCACGCAGAAGTGAGTGAGTGCCAAGGCCCAAACAATTTCCCAAACACGGTACACCATATAGAGATCAAGTCTGGTCCTGCTGATCGACCCTGGATGGACGTCACAGACCATGAAAGTCTACTGGTCTTTTCTAACGATACCGATTCCACAGCTGAATGCTCGACCAGCACCCACAGCAAAGGAATTACTGCAAATTTGGGACAAAAACCGTCACCGATCGCGGAAAATCAGACCCGCCTGGTGTCCGATTGCATAAACGAGGACGACGTGAGGAACAGCAAGTCTCGCTCCGTGATCTCTCCGAGCTCCTTGAACTCCATCCCGGAATTGCTCATCTCCGAGTGGAAGGATCTGGATGAGGAACCTCTGGAGGATTTCGAAAAGCTAGAGAAATTGTGCTGCATTTCCGGAGACGAAGATATTCTCGGAGACCTTTTGCTCGGAAACTTGGACCTACTCGAATCCTTGAAGAAGAATCGTCAGTCTTTGCCGAGCACCGAGGACGACCAAGAGAACTCTGGGATTTCAGTCGGCAAGACGAGAGTCGAGCTGAGCGAGGAGGTCCACGGAATTTCGGACATTGCCGTGGATGAATTAGAAGAAAATGAGCTTTTGATGGAAAAGAAGGAGGGAGCGAACATCTCGCCCACACTTTCTCCATGCCACTTAAGCGAAAGCGCCAAAGGCCAGCGATTGCTGTCGCAAATGCCAGCTGAAAATGGGCTCATGATGCAGGTAAATCATTCATTACAAATACATTTAGTCTTTTGCTTTTTTGAAATATCAAGTCATAATGTGATGTACTGAAGACCTTCATACTGGCCTTGAATTGGTTTCGTGACACGGACGCGATAAGCTGACGACATTTACATGCAGACATCTTGTCCTTACTTCCTTTTTTCTTGCACTCTTCACACTTTACTTTTGTTAAAGATTTGTGAAGAAAAACTGCAGTACTCCCTCAGTGAGAACGTTCAAACCAACGTCCTTTGGGGATCAACCATGACTGACAGCGTCATTCTGCACCCTTGGGCAGAAACCGGTGCCGGCGCTGCCACTGACACTGCCAACGAAGAAGCATCAATGGGAACCGAGAGGTTTGTCGTGTACAAGTTTGCGAGTCGCCTTTATTCAGTTTAGAGTGCACCATCAATTTCTCTGCGCCATCGTCTTTTATATTTTAAATTTTTTTTAAAAAACACTGTCGTGCTGCAACCTAGTTTGTAACGAACGTATTTCCGTGGTTTGATCTGTCTCTGCAGTAAAGATGAAGCAGTCCCATCGAGCCCAGTTTTACCTCAACGGAAGGATACTGAAGTGGAAACGGGGCCACAGAAAATGGTGGAGAAGGCTGAAGTCGCACCTGATCCACCTGCCGCTAACCAAGCTATGAAAGGTACTTCTGTTACGTATAACCTAATGTTGCCAAAACATAACGGATATCTCAGATGCAGGTCTTTCCTCAGAAAAAACGATCAGAGCGGTGCTACTGATATGGAGCCAAACCCGGAGGGCCAGCTGCTAAGGGAGTCTGGGGTCATGCTTCTGCGGAAAATTTTGAAATTAGAGACTTCCAATGGTGCATTCTGGTCAGAGGTGGACAGTAACGAATTACTTTTACTTGAGTACTGTACTTAAGTACACTTTTTGAGTATCTGTACTTTACTCGAGTATTTTTATTTTTTTTTGGAAACTTTAACTTCACTACATTTGAAAGACAAATATCGTACTTTTCACTCTAGTACATTTCTGTCAAGGTCCTCGTTACTATGAAGCAGCTTTGAAAGTGGATTTTTTTTCTTTTCTTTCCTTTACTAAAACGTTATAGTTTTTTCACAGGTGACATTGAGACAGCCTATCAGTAATCACTAGGGTCACGTCACGTCCATAGACTGGATAAAATCAAGTTCAGTGATTTCTCAACAGCATTATTTGAACACGATCAGTTGATGGCAGAATGGAAGGAAGCAGTTCTTCTGGGGAATGCACACACCCATGACTATAGTTAGAACCCATGTTTCAGTTTTCTGAAAGGAATAGAAGAGTCATTTTGTTTTAAATGTTTGCCTAAAACGGAGCACATCACAGCCTACAAAAACTTGCTTTCCGACCTGCAGAAGCATATTGAGGTATGTAAATGTTGTATTCCAAGAGAAAGCTTGCAATGAAGTTGTCTGTACTTTTAGAGCTAGCGATAATGTTTCCATAGCTATGCAGTTTGGTTAGTCAAATGACTTTCTATGGATTTGCCTGCCAAACTGCCATAGCCTTGTCTGTGGCTAACATTAACAAAAAGCTAGTTAATTTGGACACTGTTAATTAGCATGTAAAAATGGAGTTACGCTAACATGAATAACATTAACTTTTCTGAAGTCCTTTCAGAAAGTTTTAGCATAATCTTGTCAAATAAACAATGTAGAAATCTTTCTTTTCTAGTAATATTAGCTACCCAGTATGATTTTGAGTTTGAAAAGAGTTTGCTAGCATGTCGGGTGGAGCTTCACTGACTAGCTAGCTTAATGTTAAGCCACCATGATTCCACGGACAGATTCATATGTGCATGAATGCATACACTTACGCACACACACATGAGACCTGTGAGATGGACAGTATTGTACTAGCCAATTCCAAATAAATTGTTGGAATTTTTTGTTTTGATGTCATATGATGATGAGCTTGCTTGTTTATTTATTTATTTATTGTCTTTCTTAAAGCAGTGTTGCTGTTGGGCATTTATTAAGCTTGAGGTGTGGACCTGGGTTTTAAGCAGGTTGGATTGTCATTTTTATTTTCTGAGCAAGCTGCATTTA
>JAODKS010000024.1:4542602-4553248 GCA_028877415.1 Sciades dowii | reverse complement strand
TTATTTTTTTCTGCCGTAGTCAGATGGCCTTGTGCAAAATTACCCTTCTGGATGAGTGTGCAAAGGGACATACTTTCATATAAAAAACATGAAATTGGTCCAGAATATGCCCTTTAATTGCCACGTGAGGGGACATTTACAGAAATGTTTAATGACATTTAACAAAGTGAAACATTTATTTTCCTGAGCTACAAAAAGAAGTATCTCCAGTTCACAATTCAACGTTTCGATGTTTAATCTGACTGAAAATTGATGTAAAAAATATCTAATTGTTTGATAAAACATAATTTTGTTTAAAAGAAATATGAGTGACAAAGGGTTTTTGTCCTTGAAGGAAGATTTTGACCAAGGACGCGAATTAGCATAATATTTATCTTAAAAAAAAAAAGGGCTTTATATTTGTTGTCTCAAGTGAGTTATTTCCAAAATGGCGTCACGAAATCCGTGCCCTTACCAAGATGGCCGACAGTAACGTACTGTAACCCCGCCCCTCACGCAACATCCGGTATCACACCGACTCCTCCTTTGTCTAGAAACCTCCTTGGTTTCCTTTTCACTCAGCCTTGTTATTTATTTATTTCTTTTTTATTTAAAGGGGTTATTTTTAACATTTTATATATATATATATCCGTCTTTTTCAGCAGTTGAATGACAGTCGGCTCTGACACATATATGCCTAAGAGCAAAGCCCCTAAAATGGACGACCTGGACTACAGTAAGTCGCGAAAAAAAAAAAAAAAAAGATTGTGTTCTTGTATCTTGTATTGTTTAACGTAGCGAGCTAATACGTTAGCATGCGCTATTCTGAATTCCCACCGTATCTCCGTTGAGGCGCTGTGTGATTGGTCAGGAGGTTGTATGAACAAGCTGTCCACCAATAGAAACGCAGGAAGCCGGCTCGACTAGCCAATTGTATTGAAGGAGGCGGGGTTTAATGAATACGGATGGGAGATTAGTGTACAGACGTTGCCGAATCAATACATTTTATTTTTATAATCTAGGACACATGAACATTTTATTTTTATTTAGATTTTGTCTGACACTTATGCTTGATTTGGTCATGTTGCAAGACATATACTGTATCGTGGCTTTTTTATTGTTATTGTTATTTTTACATTTGCTAGCAAGCTAGCAAAACGTCAGAGGTTTTTTTTATGGCTCGTGCTTTTTACTTGTCATTGATGAGATCATTAAAATGCTGATAGCAAAATCATCATGACACTTATGAGTTTATTCAGTCTTTTATTTCAGCTGTTAACTAAAATAATGGTCAAAACGCTGACATTTAGATGTATTGGCTCTCAATCAGGGGGAAAAAAAAACCCCTACATGTTTTTCTGTTCATATGAAGTCATGATGATATTTGGGTTATAAATGTGTTATAAAGGTGTTATAGATGTGTTAAGGCAGGAAGATGTGCCACATTACAATGTGCATTCCTGTGTGCGTGTGTCCAGAACATATCTGAAATGCATGAATGTAGGTCATTATAATTAAATGTCCAAGTGACACAGTAATGACACGTGTGCATGATTTGCGTTATTCTGTCAAGGTACGATGTGCAGAAAGCCCCTCAGGTGCTATGTTTTATCATCCCACGGCATGTCAGTACCTGTAAATGGGACTTTTATGCAAGCAAAAAGGGTTTAATAAATTATAATGACAGCTATAATAAAAGTCATCAGTCGTTGTGTGGCAGTAAATAAGGAATAATAATTCTCCCATCAGTCCCGGCTGATCTAAGCCCAGAGGAGCGAGCGGAGCTGGAGGAGATCCGGCGGAGGAAAGGAGCGCTGCTGCTGGAGATCCAGAGGCTGCGAGAGGAACTGCGAGAGGCAATGATGGAGGTAGAAGGGCTGGAGAACAGCACCGAGGGCAGGTCAGAGCCTCACTCCCTTCTTCTGTGTGTCTGAGACGTCCCAGTGTTATATCATGTCGTGTTGCATCCCAGCATCGATGATTTGTAAATGCGAATAACCTTTATGTCTGACGATGTGTGCAGCAAAACGCTCCAAAAGAGTCGGCATGTGGCTATGGGGAGGAAAAAATTCAACATGGACCCCAAAAAGGTGAGAGACGAGAAAGATTTCAATTGAAGGACTGGGATTCGAAAGGGGTGCCAGTACTTTATGCAACAATAAGTAGGTTGAAGTCAACACCTGGACACCTGTGAAACGATCTGTATAGTGTGTGACCTGAGTGGAGCTCAGTCATGTGGGACTCTGACATCACGCACCGGTTGCTAAGAGACAGGACATAAACAGAACGTTGTCCAGAAAGCTCTGTAGGTTCTCGGGCACGTCCAGTTTAACTGATAGATGCCGAGTATACGGATTAAAGAAAAGGTGAATGGTGGTGTGTTGTGAATTCTGAGACTGTGTGTGTGTGTGTGTGAGTAAGTAATACTTGTAATCGTGTTCTCAGGGTATTGCGTTCCTCGTGGAGAACGAGCTGCTGCATCACACTCCAGAGGAAATCGCTCAGTTCCTCTATAAAGGGGAGGGGCTTAACAAAACCGCCATCGGAGACTATTTGGGAGAGAGGTAAAGCCGATGCATCACAACTCTGCCGGAGTTCATCCACAGTCCATCTTCTTTTCTTCTCTACATAAACACTACAGCCAGAATTCAGTACCACAAGCCAAGCTGACTGAAACCTTTCCATTTCTACTTCTATTGTTTCCCTCTGTCTCTTGATCTGTCTGTCTCTTGCACTGTGTGTGTGTGTGAGACTCTCTCTCTCTCTCTTTGTCTGTCTGTCTTTTTGTTTGTTTCTTTGTCTCCCTCTTGCTCTTTCTTTTGTCGCTTCTCTCTGCCTCCCTCTCTGTCCTCCTTTATCTGTCCATTTTTCTGACTCACTGTCCCTGTTCACACATTGTCTGTCTGTCTTCTGTCCTCTCTCTCTGTTTCTCGCTCTATCTCTGTCTCTCTCTCTCACTCTCTCTTTGTCTCTCTCGCTCTCTCTTTGTCTCTCTTGCTCTGTCTCTCTGTCTCTCTCTGTTGCTCACTCGCTCTTTGTGTTTGTCTATCTGTCTCTCTGTTTGTGTCTGTCTCTCTTTCTCTGTCTCTCTCTTTCTCTCACTGTCTGTCTCTTGCTCGCTTGCTCTCTCTCCTCTCTCTCTCTCAGAGATGAGTTCAACATTCGGGTTCTGCAGGCATTTGTTGACCTTCACGAGTTTACGGATCTCAACCTGGTTCAGGCTCTCAGGTAAGTCACACCTGCTGTTTCTTTTCATTTTTTTATACCTTTGTTGTATCATTGTTCCTGAAAGTACACATCAACACACACACACACACCGTGTTAAGTACATTGGCACGTGTTAACTATGGGAATCATGAGTCACTTTACCGAGCCAATTCTTTAGAACTGTTGGTTTCAGTGAATCAAAAGTGATTCAGTTTGATGAGGGACTATAATCCCTCCAAAACAGTGTCAGATAAAATGGCAGCCTGTGGAAGCTGTCGACAGGAAACTTGGATCCATCTTGGATGGAAAATTTGATAAAATATGTGATTGTGTGACTCTTCTTGTGTGTGATTCAGGCAGTTCCTGTGGAGTTTCCGTTTGCCCGGTGAAGCCCAGAAGATTGACAGAATGATGGAAGCATTTGCGCAGAGATACTGTCACTGCAACCCCGGAGTGTTTCAGAGCACCGGTAACACGCGCGCACACACACACACACACACACACACTGTCAGTCTTGTTTTCTCCCAGATCCATCGCTGGGTTCTGTCTTTACACTGTACGTCTTTTTTTCATTTCAGACACTTGCTATGTTCTGTCGTTTGCCATCATCATGCTGAACACCAGCCTCCACAATCCCAACGTTCGAGACAAACCCACAGTGGAGCGCTTCATTAGCATGAACCGGGGGATCAACGAGGGCGGAGACCTGCCCGAGGAGCTGCTCCGAGTGAGTGTGTGTGTGTGTGTGTGTGTTGCGACATGGTACAATCCTGAATTGTTAATTTTCATAATAGAATTCTTATCTGACTATTAATTTTATTAACAGTTAATTCACCTGCACTAAGACAAAGTGCGCCAGCTTTAACCAAGCTTGTAGAGATCAGTGTAAATCTCTCTCTCTCTCTCTCTCTCTCTCTCTCTCTCTCTAGAATCTGTATGACAGTATTAAGAACGAGCCATTCAAAATCCCAGAGGATGATGGGAACGATCTGACTCACACTTTCTTCAACCCAGACCGAGAGGGCTGGCTGCTTAAACTGGGTAGGTGTGTGTGTGTGTGCATACGGGTGTGTGGGTGTGCGTGTGCACTTTGACCTGAGCCTGAGATCTTGTGACTCTTTTTGTAAATCTTTCAAACCGATGACCTGCATGGTGATGAGTTTATACTGTTGGCGTTTATAAATGCTGGCATGCTGTGTGAAAGTGTGTGTGTGTTTGTGAGTGTAACCTCATTTCAGTTCTCTGCATGGTGGGGCGTGTGATCTGTCTCTAATCCTGTCTCACTCTTTCCCCCGTTTCTCTCGCTCTGTGGTCTGTTCTGCTTGGCCTGTGGTTTCCTCTCTGCAGGAGGTAGGTGCTCTGCTCCGGCTCTGTCCCAAATCTAGCTGCAGACTTTCTCTTTACTTTTACTTATTTAAGAAAAGAGATTATATCAGTAGATTAACAACAGTAAATCTGAATGCGTGAAGAGTTGATTTTACGAATTTAAAAAAAAAGAATGCTGTTTCTCTCTCAGGAGGACGAGTGAAGACATGGAAGAGGCGGTGGTTTATTCTAACGGATAACTGCCTGTATTATTTTGAGTACACTACAGTAAGTGCGCACTCTTGTACACAATAGTTCACACATTACCGAGTCCTTCTGCTTGTCTGTCTGTGCATGATTGTGTGTGTGTGTGTGTGTGTGTGTGTGTGTGTGTAGGATAAGGAACCGAGAGGCATCATCCCCCTGGAGAATCTGAGCATTCGGGAAGTGGAGGATCCGCGCAAACCTGTGAGTCTTCCAGCCAATCGGATTTCTTAAAACTCCTGGAATGTTGTCAAATTGTCTGCTGATGATGCTGGATGCCAACTGACCAATCAGAAGCTTCACGTCAACTCTCACACATTAGAATTGTTGCACACATCCATTACCATGTTTATGAGAACATTTCATGTGTACGTTAACTCTGCGACAGCCGTGACCGGAGCCATGATGTTTTCAGGTTGTCCATATGTCCTTATAAACGTACATCTGGTTCTTGTGAATACGATATCTCAAGAACGCCTTGAGGGAATTTCTTCAAATTTGGTAGAAACCTTTAACTGGACTCAAAGGTTAGATTTTTGGTGGTCAAGGTCACTCTGATTTGATGAATGTTCCATTCTCGTGACCGTAATACCTCAAGAATGTCTTGAGGAAATTTCTTCAAATTTGGTAGAAACCTTGAACTGGACTCAAAGGTTAGATTTTTGGTGGTCAAGGTCATTGTGACCTGATGAATGTTCCATTCTCGTGACCATGATACCTCAAGAACGTCTTGAGGAAATTTCTTCAAATGTGGTAGAAACCTTTAACTGGAATCAAAGGTTAGATTTTTGGTGGTCAAGGTCACTCTGATTTGATGAATGTTCCATTCTCGTGACCGTAATATCTCAAGAACGTCTTGAGGAAATTTCTTCAAATGTGGTAGAAATGTTCTGATTGGAATTTGGTGGTCCGTGTTCAAGTGAACTGTGACCTCATGTTATTGTGAACATGATATATCAGGAACAGCTTGAGGGGAATTTGAAACTGAACTGGTTCGCAGAGGGATACAACCGCTAAGCGGGAATTCTAGTTGGGTTTTTTTTTTTTTTTTATGTCAGTGACCCGATGCTGATGTTTCTCATTATGATCAAAAGTGATGAAACGTTTGGTTAGAAGTTGAGTCATTACAATGTCATTTCTACAGTCTATGTGTTTTTTTTTTTTTCTTTTACGCTGTTTTACACACTCACTTACAGAATTGCTAGCTTCATTTATGAGTGTATACTCAGCCTATATGTTACCCAGTTGCCCAGCAACAGTTTTTATAATTGAAACCACTTGTGCTTTACACCATTTGGATATATTTATTTTATTGTTTTGCTTTTTTTGATGTTGTCTCTGTGTAGAACTGCTTTGAGCTCTACATCCCCAATAACCGAGGGCAGCTCATTAAGGCGTGTAAAACGGAAGCTGATGGACGAGTGGTGGAGGGCAATCACATGGTCTACCGAATCTCCGCCCCCACGCCGGAAGAGAAGGACGAATGGATCCACAGCATCAAGTACTTTGACACTTCATTGTCTTTTATTCACTATAAAGGCCACAGAAACACCAGTATAAGTATCAGTGTAACCCACTGTGGACGTGTCCCAAACCACACACCATGTTCACTATGTCGGTGACACAAATTCCTCATCATAATCAGTACACCTTGGACATATCCCAAACCACACACCCTATTCACGATGTAGGCCAAACAAACATCATCACGAACACATGAGTAGTTCCCTGTGGGCATGTCCCAACCAAACCACCACGCCCTGCTGACTACCTAGGCCACATGAACACCACCATCCGTCCTCCAAGAATGTATCCCAAACCACATGCCTTTTCAGTGACCCTTATTTTAAGAAACAATTGCACTCGTTTGATTTTTCTCTCACAAAATAGTGCTCTATACAGGGTGTGGTAATGACTTGTCTAAATTATGGTTGTTCTAAGGAACAAATTGTGCACTTGCTAGTTTCATGCTAATGTAAGAGTAAACTGACAGGATGTGAGGAGAATTTTGGCATTAGCTCGCTTAATTTAGCTAATCTGTTATGATTTGTGCAAGAAATTTTAAGACGTATCCATAATCGTCCCTTACCTGCACCGCTAACACGAGCCGTCTAGCTTGGTAAAAGTGACAGGATGTGAGACGTTTATAAACATTCCTAATGCTTACTGTTAATGCTAGTCAGCTAGCTACCAGGAGCTAAACTGACAGAATATTTATTAATATTCAGAAACTGCACTGCTAACACTAGCCAGCTACCTAACATGAAGTAAACTGACAGCGTGTGAGAAGATTTTTAAGATTTTTTTTTTTTTAAATATAATCCTCATTCTTACTGCTAATGCTAGTCAGCTAGCTACCAATAAACTATGTCTAATCTGGCAGGATTTCTGAGTGGATTTTTTTTCTGTGTGTGTGAATCAGATTTATAAATATTTAAATTCTACATTGTTTTAGCCAGTTAGCTAACTTAAGCCAATCTGACAGGATTTCCGAAAGAAATTTTAAGTTCTCTCGGTAAATTGTTATTTTATTGCAACGCCTAGCCAGATGGCGAACATTTACTAATCTGACAGGTTTTCTGAGTGGATTTTTCAAAATATGTGGAACATATAAGAAATATTTAAATTGTACATTGTTAACAACAGCTAGTTCACTAACATCAGATAACCTGACAGGAATTCTGAAAGAAATATTAAGTTCTCTCTGTAAATGTTTATAATTTTACTGCTACGCCTAGCCAGATAGCGACCGTTTGCTAATCTGACAGGATTTCTGGAGGGGAAAAAAAAAAAAAAAGCTCAAGTCCTATCCATAAATCTTTACCGCTAATTCGAGCCAGCTAGCACACCTGAGATAACCTGACAGGATTTTGACAAATATTCATAACCTGTACTGCTCTTACTATCCAGCAAGCTAACATCAGACAAACCGACTGGATGGGACATGATTTTTAATTCATATTTATAAATATTCACAATGTTTCCTGCTTATCCTAGCTTGCTTGCTAATATTAATCTGACAGGGATTCTGAAAGTAAATTTAAACGTTGATTATTTTGACTGCTGCGCCTCGCCAGTTCGCTAACTCGAACTGACCTGAAAGGATTTCTGACAGGATTTTTAAGTCATTGTTTCGAATTTAGGGAATTATGTCCTTGCTGGTATAAAGTGTACTGACGGACATCTCTCTGTCTTTGCGTGTGTCGCAGATCGGCGGTGAGCGTGGACCCTTTCTACGAGATGCTGGCCGCAAGAAAGAAACGCATCTCCTTGAAGAAGAAAGAAGAGCAGGCTTAGGACCATTCTTCTTCTTCTTCCTCTCCTCTTCCTCATCCCTTCATCCTTTGTTCATTCCTCCATTATCCGCACCTGATTATTTATCCCTCCTCTAAGGACTCTTTATCGGAGGACAGGGCCAACGTAAGCTTCAGTGTTTCATTCAGTGCCCTCCAGCAGAGTGTTTGCTCCATTTTATCCCACTCAGGCTATTCCCCCTTGTGGAAAAAAAAAAGGTACTCCGAAGCTAGCAGGAAGTGTTATAAACAGGAAGTGTTCGTCCATAGCGACCAAACAGACTACGATCCCTGTCCACTGTTATGTCAGGATAGAAGGATGACCAGAGATTATCCTTGTCGTATTCGCGTCATTGTCTCGACACACAACTACTGACTTTACACATGATTGTCCCTAAGCTTGCACATTACTGTCCATACACACTACTAGTGCTGGACACTACTTTCAATACACACAACTATCACGATAAACTAGTGTACCTAGTACCTGCAACAGTCCCTACACACTACGAGTGCTTACTACTGCTGTGTGCTGGTCTTCCTCTCTCCTTAATTAGATACTGTGAAACACTGACACGCACCTACAAGTCTCTTATCACATGGACATATCATCATTGTTGTTCTCATCTTCGATCATCACTGCGCTTTCTTTGATTGACTTCTTTTTAAAGACACACAAAGGACGAGTGTCAAGGGATTAAGTCACTCAAGCTTTTTATTAACTCCTGGCCCTTTGCCCATTCTCTGAATGACTGCTACACCCAAAGTAGTGCACCATATGTCCACTGAGTGTTCAATAACGGCATTCGACACTTCTGTTCTATGTAATGTCTGTACAGCCATTTTGATTAACGCTCACGCTTCCCTACATTTACACCCTATACAGGACACTAACTATATTCTTACAAGGGTGTAATTTGGAGTTCAGGTGACTCATCCCGACATGAGAGCGTTATTTGCAGACAATAGTCCTGCTTGTTAACGTTATCGGACAGAAAGATCATTGTTATTTATACCGCATAACCGTTTCAGATGTAGATTTGGCTGTGAAATCAATTGGGCAGGTTGCTTTCGGTTTGCCTGAGTCATGCCTATAAAAGGCTTTTGTTTTATTTTCACCAAAAGCTGCTCTCACTCCCTAATAATAACCCCACAGGGATCCAGAAAAATGCTGATGGCTTCTCTTCCTGTTAAACAACAGGAAGTCAGCACTGCTGGGGCGTGACCGTGTTACCACCGCTGTTTGAATAGGTCCATTTATTCCAATATGGAGGAAAATAAAGGTCTAAAAGTAGCATTTGGGTTACGCCCTGCTCACAAGAACAAAGGCATGCCAAATAAATCGAGATGCAGATTTAAAACCGAGACACTGAACTGGTTAGTGTAGAGCGAGAAATTTCAAAACGTACGTCTACGGAGTTATTTTTCTGTCAAATGTAGTCATATGGAAATGTAAGGATGAGAAATGTTATGCATTGCAAATCCAGGATCTAAATCGTAAATTAGGTTGCAGTTGTGATTGTAACTTGGGTTATTAGTGTATTCGTCATATTACATCTCTTTAGATTGCTAAAATGGACATATTGATATTTACGAATCACAGATTGGGATAGCTCAAGCATTCTGACTGAAACTTATCATCGTTGTGACATTTTGAGCTGTAGGGGTGGGGCTGAGATAAAATTTGCACACTACAAATGACAAACACAAAATTGTACTGAAATGTAAACGACAAACAAACGCGTACTAAAGCGCAAACTACAAACAAAATCGGACTGAAACGTCAACTACGAACGTTAAGTAGCACTGAAGTGCAAACTACAAACTTAACATAGGAATGAAACGTAAACTACGAGCATGAACTGGTAATGAAACGTAAACGACAGACAAACTATCAGTTGAAGCATAAACTACAAGCTTGGCATGGTAATGAAACATAAACTACGGTGATGAACTAGTAATGAAACGTAAACGCAAAATAACAGTGACGCGTAAACTACGAACATGAGCTCGTAATGAAACGTAAACTGCAGAGAAAATATCAATTGAGGCGTAAACCACAAACTTAACATAGTAATGAAACAAAATAGCAGTTAAGCATAAACTACAAGCTTAACATAGAAATGAAACGTAAACTACGAACATGAACAAGTAATGAAACGTTAATGACAGACAAGATCGGTTGAAACGTAAACTACAAACTTAACATTGTAATGAGACAAACTACAGACAAAATAGCAGTTAAGCGTAAACTACAACCTTAACGTAGTAATGAAACGTAAACTACGAACCTGAACTCGTAATGAAACGTAAACGACAGACAAAATATCAGTTGAAGCGTTAAGTACAAGCTTGGCATGGTAATAAAACATAAACTACGATGATGAACTGGTAATGAAACGTAAACTCAAAACAAAATCATGGTGACGCGTAAACTCCAAGCTTAACATGGGAATGAAACGTAAACTACAGAGAAAATATCAGTTGAAGTGTAAACTACAAGCTTAACATGGTAATGAAACAAACTACAGACAAAATAGCAGTGAAGCGTAAACTACAGGCTTAACATGGTAATGAAACGTAGACTGCGAACATGAG
>JAODKS010000024.1:3534714-3548084 GCA_028877415.1 Sciades dowii | reverse complement strand
AAGTAAAATATAAAACACACTTGTTGCATACAATAATTTGAGAACTGTTATTTGGAATATTTGCCTTCACATACTGTTTTATGATGCTTCAAGGATGCCTTTAGCCTTCTATTCATATGAATTAGGACTTGCAAATGTGTTGAAGTACCTGAAGCAATGCTGAAGTTACACCAAGGTTCCTGTAAAAGTTTTCAGAACAAGACTGATTTTCTGTGTTAGTGAGGTCAGTTAGCAGTCTGGTGACATCCAAAAAAATTAGGTACAAACTTTCTGTAATAGCCAACCAACTCCAGGAATTTCCTCACCCCATTTTTAGTCTTGGATTTTGAACAGACCACAATTGCTACTGTCTTATCTATTTGGGGATGCACCTGCCCATAACCCAAGTGGAAGCCTGGAATCTGTAATTCCACCCACCCACTTGCACACATTTTTGGGTTTGCTGTGAGCCACAAGAACCTCCTCTCTACATGGTTTCAGGAGATTTAAATGAGGACCACCTTCCTAGCCAAAGTGGGTTTTTTTTTTGCTGTTTTGCATGACACTGTGCTTTTTTGCAGTGCCCATCCACAATGATTTCCCTCACTAACATTTGGAATCTTGGCCAATTTGTACCTAGAATTACTGGATGGGTGAGTCGAGGACTAACTACTGCCTCTACATTATACTTTTCTCCCTAGAATTTAATTAAGATGGGCACCAGTGGATACTTGTGAACATACCAGTGTACACACCTAAATTTTACCAATCATGCATTTCTCAATGCCCTGCAATGAATCAGTCTTTGATGGACCATGGTGTGGTTACCCCGAGTCCATCAAGGCCTGATGTGTACTCCTACGAATACTCACAGCCACTCAGTATGTTCCTCCTTAATTGAAGCAGGTCAGAAATGCAGACCCATTTCCCTACTTGTATAAGGGGGCACTGATCCTGGAACTTCCCAGCTTTCCCACTGCACCTGCAAATATGCCTAGGTTTTGCCCTGGTTTTGGTGAGATCGGATGGTTTCACCTGTGAAGAGAGAGGAAGTTAATGGCAGCATCAGAATGAAAGCGCAAGAGAGTGAGGAAAAATGGATGGGACAGTGGTTCTGGGAGCTGATTTCAGGGGAATTGGCCCCCTTGTCCATGGTGCAGGGACAGTGAGAGAGCAGGAAGACATGGGGGAAGGACAAGAGTGAGAGTCCCTGGAAACACCACCAGATAGTCTGGCTGGTGGAAGACTATGTCTTCCAGTGAGGCTGGTGGTGGCAATGGACCCACATACTGCTCCTTCTGGCAGCAGAATGATGAACTGTTCCAGTACCACTCAGTTGATGATGTCATCAGTGACATCATCAACACTCTTCTGCCAGAAGCTACCATCGGGAGGCATCTTGGAGCTGTTGGGCGAAGGCGAACTGGTGGCCAAGCTCACTCAATGCCAGTGCATGGAAACACAGGCAATGCTGTTCCAGAGTGCATCTGACCCATTGCAAAATAGCCCACTTCATGTCTAGATACTCCAGCTGGGCTGTGGCATCCATGGAAGCTACTGCTGGAGTACTCACTGGCTGAACCAGGATTCAGATCACCTGCCAGTCCTCTGCCTGAGCCTGGAATAAAGCCCAGAAGCAATGCTCCTAGTCTGTGCATAGTGCAATGAGGGCCTGATGTTGGGCTGATACTGGTGAGGGTCTGGATGATCTCGGCAACTGGTGCTGACTCCATGATAGTGCTTCCTTTTCAGATCCTGGGCTTTGGCCCAGTATAACACTCTTGTGGTTCTCTGAAATAAGAAGCTGGGGAACAGGCTTGCGATAAGTCAAGTCAATTTATTTATATAGCACTTTTAACAATAGACATTGTTGAATAGCAGCTTTACACAAAAATAAAGATTTTAAACATATGAAGTAATCCCTAATAAATTTATTTATTTATTCCTAAGGAGCAAGTCTGAGGTGACATTGGCAAGGAAAAACTCCTGAGACACCATGAGGAAGAAATGTTGTGAGGAGCCAGACTCAAAAGGGAACACATCCTCATTTGGGTGATAACAGATAGCATGATTATAAATAACTAGCTTCTATAAGTGTGTTCTATATGGTCAAAAGTGCAACTGTGTAACTGAGAAATTCATAATAGTTTTAACATGATGTCTACTTTGTTGAAGTTATCAGCTGTTCACTGATGGTGACTTGAGTGAAAGACTGTTCATGACAACTGCAGCCCTAAAGTTATCATGTCAGTTGTAGTCCTAAGTAATCATAGCAAAACTGTAAGTGTCCAGAGCCATTTTCTAAGTGTATTTTTAGACTGTCCATATGGGGCCATCCTCCACAGGAGTGAAGTGATGAGAACTCCAGCCAGAAGTTGGGCATCAGGATGGATCAGGCAGCTCTGAAGAGCAGGAGAGGCCAGCATCACTTGTATCTCAGGATTGATGTGTAACTTGACAAAGACAGAGAGAGAGAGAGAGAGAGAGAGCGCGAGCAACACAGCTTGTTAGGTATGCCTATTGTGACGTAATAATGAACAGTGTACATAGCGTGCTGAGTACAAGCAGGGACTCCAGCAAGAATAACTATGGCAGCATAACTAAAAGAGTAAGCCAGAACATTGACATGAGGGCACCCTGGGACATAAAGTGGCCAGCCACTCCACCGTCAACAAACCTGACTAAACGTGAGGGGGGCAACAGGATCCATACATACCAGTTTACCAAAACACTCTATGCCCAAGAACCCTCCAGATCTGCTCCTTTCCCTAATAAAAAGCTATTAACAAAAGTCTTGACGAAACAAATATATTTTCAGCCTAGACTTAAACACTAAGAATGTGTATGAGTCTCAAACACTACTTAAAAGGCTGTTACATCATTGTGGAGCTCTGTAACAGAAGGCTCTGCCCTGATATAGCCTTTGCTAGTTGCGGTACCACCAAATAGCCTAGCCCTTTTGATCTAAGGTGGCTCCTAAAAGACCAGAAGTTCACTCAAGTATTGTGGCGTGAGACCATTTAGTGCTTTATAGATCAATAGTAAAATTTTATAATCAATGCGAAACTTGATTGGGAGTCAATGCAGTGTGGATAAGATAGGGGTGATGTGGTCATAGTTCTAGTAAGAACTCTGGCTGCTGTATTTTGAACTAATTGGAGCTTATTTATGCACTTATTAGAACATCCAGACAGTAAGGCATTACAGTAATCCAACCTAGAAGTAACAAAAGCAAAAACAAAAGAACTAGTTTTTCTGCATCATGTAGTGACATTATATTTCTTATCTTAGCAATAGTTCTGAGATGAAAGAAAGCTATCCAGGTAATGTTATGGATATGAGTTTCAAACAAAAGACTGGAGTCAGTGATTACCTCCAGGTCTTTTACTGTTGCAAGTGAATAAAAGCCATCCAGAGTTACTTTGTAATCAGAAAACCTACTTCTAGCTGCATGTGGTCCTCTTACAAGTACTTCTGTCTTGTCAGAGTTAAGCAGAAGGAAGTTAATAAGCATCCAGTGTTTAATGTCCTTTACACATTCCTCAGTTTTATTAAGTTGGTGTCTCTCATCTGGCTTTGCAGGAAAATACTGTCAGAGGATGGGTTGGAGACGGATGTAAGTGCAGAATATGTATTTATTATAAAAGAGATTACAGGTGAACAAATCCAAATCAGCAGGCAATATCATAACTGAGGAAACTAGCAATGGGTCATGTGAGGCACAAACAGAGTATACTAGGCACAGACAAAATAGAAACAAGGAACAGGAATTGGAAAGGAGATCAAAGACAGAAACACGGCTCAGTTAAGTGTCACAAAGAACTCAATACTTTGCACTGAGCATGCATTTAAACAGTGTTTACATAAGTGCACACATTGCGCCTTAATCATGAGCAGGTCTGTATCATTAACAGCGCATGTGTGAGAGTCTGCTTGGCATGCACATAGTCCGGAGCACACCTGAGAGTCCAACTGGTGTAAGTGCCAAAGTGCACAGGTCTGATACACACAATTGTGTGTCATCAGCATAACAGTGGAAGCTAATACCATGCTGCGGTAAATCCCTGATGTGGGTGGAGTACAGAAGCACGGCAGGCAGGAACTGAAGTCCTTGCAAACATTATTTTTTCTTTTAGCTTTTCAGCTTTACTCATGTGCTGCTCACAGACAGACGCGCGCACATGTTCTGGTCAGAGAGAGGCTCTTCTCTGCTCTCCCCCTCCTTTTATGCTCCATCCCTGCAACAAACACACACACACACGTGAATTGACACCAGGTGTAATGACTTAGCCACTTACTTTACCTGACCCCGCCCTCCATTCACAAACTGCCACTTGGCCACGCCCCCATTGCCACATACCCCCACTGCCCGACTCAGGCTGAGGAGCTGTCCGGCCTGAAGCAGAGTCCCCTCCTGATGGGACAGGAAGTCCGCCACCACCATCTGCGCCCCCGGCCTGTGGACCACCTTGAATTTAAAGGGCTGGAGGGTGAGTTACCAACAGGTGATCCGCGCATTGGCATCCTTCATGTGATGGAGCCACTGGAGGGGCACATGGTCTAAACAGAGGGTGAAAGGGCACCCCAGAAGGTAGTATCGGAGGGCGAGGACCACCCACTTGATGGCAAGACACTTTTATTCGATGGTGCTGTACATGCTTTCATGCATCGAGAGTTTACGGCTGATGTACAGCACCTCGCCCTCCACCTTCTGGGACAAAACGGCCCCCAGCCCTCTGTCCAATGCGTTAGTCTGTAAAATAAAGGGGAGAGAGAAGTCAGGGGAGTGCAAAAGTGGCTCCCACACAGTGCAGCTTTTACTTTAGAGAATGCCTGTTGGCACTGCTCCGTCCACTGGACTGGCTCTGGAGCCCCCTTTTTAGTGGGATCGGTTAATGGATTGGTGACATCTGAATAATTAGGTAAAAACCTACAATAATAGCCAGCCAGCCCCAGGAACTGTCTCACCCCCTTTTTGGTCTTAGGCCTCGGGCAGGCCGCAATCGCTGCTGTCTTGTCAATTTGGGGACGCACCTGCCCATGACCCAAGTGGAAAGCCAGATACCGTACTTCCACCCGTCCAATTGCACACTTTTTCGGGTTGGCTGTGAGACCCACCTGCCTCAGCAACTCTAGAACAGCCGTAAGATGTTCTATGTGCTGCGGCCAGTCACTGCTGTATATAATTATATCGTCCAAGTAGGCCGCTGCGTAGGTGGCGTGGGGGCAGAGGATCTTGTCCATGAGCTGCTGGAATGTAGCGGGAGCCCCAGACAACCCAAAAAGAAGCATGACAAACTGGTGTGATCCAAACGATGTGGAAAAAGCCATTTTCTCTCGGGATAGAGGAGTCAAGGGGATCTGCCAATATCCCTTCGTCAAATCCAGTGTCGAATAAAAGCGAGCAGCACCATCAATCAAGTTGCAATCAAGCAACTCATCAATGCAAGGCATTGGGTACGCGTCGAATTTAGACACCGCGTTGACTTTCCTACAGGTATAGTCCACACAGAACAGGACTGACCCGTCGGCCTTAGGTAACAGGACCACCGGGCTGCTCCAGTCACTGTGTGACTCCTCGATTATGCCCATGCCAAGCATGGCCTTGAGTTCGTCCCGAATCACCTTTTTTTTTTTTTTGTGTTCAGGTAAGCAGTACGGGCGGCTGCGCGCCCCAGGGGCGTTTCAATGTGGTGTTCTATGAGGTGGGTGCGGCCAGGAAGGGGCGAAAACACGTCAGAAAATTCCTCCTGCAACGTGGCTACCTCTGTGAGTTGGGCCTGAGAGAGGTGGTCTCCACAAGGGACCAGAGTGGTTCGGGTCGTGGTTTTGGTTGTTTTTACATCTGGCCCCAGCTCCGCCTTCTCAGGAACTACCGACACCAATGACACAGGGACCCCCTCATTCCAACGCTTTAATAGGTTGAGGTGGTATATTTGTAGAGCCCCGACCCTATCCATTCGCCTCACCTCATAGTCAACGTCCCCAACTCGTTGTGTGACCTTGAAGGACCCTTGCCACTTGGCAAATAATTTGGAACTCAACGTGAGCAATAATACGAGTACTTTGTCTCCCGGAGTGAACTCCCTAAGGCGCGTGCCCCATCGTACAGCCGGGCCTGACGTTCTTGTGCCTGCTGCAAATTCTCCTGGGTTAAGTGCATGAGGGTGGAGCTTTGCGTGCAGATCGAGAACATATTGAATTCCGTTCTTACTAGGCGTAGGTCCCTCCTCCCAATTTTCCCGCAGCACGTCCAAGATGCCACGCGGCTTTCGCCCATATAATAATTCAAACGGGGAAAATCCCGTGGAGGCTTGCGGGACCTCTCATACTGCAAATAACAGAGGCTCGAGTCATTTGCCCCAATTACCTGTGTCTTCACTTACAAATTTCCGAATTAGATTTTTAAGAGAGTTTGATTAAACCTCTCTACCAAACCATCCATTTGTGGGTAATAAAGGCTGGTGCGGATGGATTTAATCCCCAGTAACCCATACAGTTTGTGCAGTGCGCGTGACATAAACGAAGTGCCTTGGTCTGTCAGGATTTCTTTCGGAATCCCGACCCGGGAGGTAATACGGAAGAGCGCTTCCACAATAGTCAGTGCTGAGATATTGCGGAGAGGCACCGCTTTAGAATATCGCGTCGCAGTCCACCAGAACTAAAATAAAGCGATATCCTCGTGTTGACTGATTGAATGGCCCGACGAGATCCAGACCAATTCTTTCGAAGGGGGTCTCGATTAGAGGGAGAGGGCGCGAAGGCGCTTTTGGAGTGGCCGCGGGATTTACTAATTGGCATTCGCAGCACGCCGCACACCACCGGCGAACATCCCCACGAAACACTGCCCAATAGAACCGGGCCATTATTCGGGCTAGTGTTTTATCCTGCCCCAAGTGTCCGACCATGGGATTGAAGTGAGCCGCATGGAATGAGTTCCCTACGGCTCTTAGGGATTAACAACTGGGTTATTTGTTCCCCGGTTTGAGTGTTCTGCGTCAGTCAATACAGTCTATCTTTAATAATCGCGAAGTACAGGAAGACGGATGCCGCATTTGGCTGGAGAGTTTGACCATCGATTACTCTCCCTTGGTTAAACCCATGTCGCGGAGTCTCATCTCGTGACTGTTCTAAAGGGTAATCCTCAAGGGAATCCCTGAGAGCGGGAGGAGGGGAGGGCTGCTCCTCACTCCTCGTATTGTTCTGACGCGGTGATGACGTGGACAGCTCTGTGACACCTTCTCCAGTCAATGCCACACCAGAATCCCCCCCCCCCCCGTGATGTTTTACGGCAGGACCCACTCCCTACTATGTATTCCATTAAGGATCAAAACCCTGGCCAATCGGTCCCCAAAATCATCGAGTGGGTGAGACGAGGATTAACCGCCGCCTTAATTCTATGCTCCTGGCCCCGGATTAGAATATGGACCAACACTAGAGAGTAATTGTGAAGATCCCCGTGCACGCACAACACCTTCACTACTTGTGCTCTCCCCAGTGCTTCACCTTGCACCAGGCTTTGGTGAATTGAGGTCTGATTACAACCGGAATCCACCGTGTGATCATGTATCCCTTTGAACGCTTACCGGTATGCGATACATTCTGGCCCAGTCGGGGGTGGTCTCTGGTGCATCAGGGATGCGGATCACAGCTCCCACCCCTGTTGCTGAGCCCTGACTCGGGAGATGCTTCGGCTCCCTGCCGCGCCCGCACACCAGCCCAGGCTTTTCCTCTGCACCGGCATTATGGGCATCACTCACCTGAGGGGGAGAAGACACAGACACGGAAGAGGGAGATGGGAGGGCACCGTGGGTGCCACGGACCGGCTGGGGAAGAGCCAGCCGATGCCTCCGCGGTAGGGGAATGGGATGAGGGACAGAGGGGGGGAATAGGGGGCAGAGAGAGAGGGGGGAAAGAAAATGAGGAGAGGCGTCTTGTCCGCCTGCCATCGGAACCGTCTCCAGATGGTCGTCTGCCAACTCGATGGCTCGTTCTAGCGAGGCCAGGCAATGACGCTGGACCCACTCCGCCGTTCCTTCCGGAAGTCGAGAGGTGAACTGTTCCAGTGCCACCAGATTGATGATCCCGTCGGCGTCACGGTCTTCCGCCCTCAGCCACCGCCGGCAGGCATCCCAGAGTTGCTGGCCGAATGCAAACGGCCGGCCAGCTTCCTCCAACGTCAGCGTCCAGAAGCGCTGGCGATGTTGTTCCGGGGAGCGGCCGACACGCTGCAGGATGGCTTTCTTCAGGTCTGCATGCATGAGTCGGCTGTCGGCAGGGAGCTGGAGCGTTGCGAGCTGTGCTTCACCAGTCAGAAGCAGGAGGAGGCACGTTGCGCGCTGCTTGAGCGATGCTCGAGCGGCCACCCCCACGTTTCGGCCGCTTGCTCGAAGAGGGCGAGGAAAGCTTCCGGATCATTCTGCAGGCCCATCTTCGAGAGGGTGACGTGAGGAGGGTCCGCTGGGGTGACAGTCGAAGCCCCTGCCGACGCGAGAAGATGCCGGAACGCCTGGCGATCTTCCTGCTGGGCCAGCATCATGGCTTCAAAGCGTTGCTCTTGCTCCTTCCGGAGGGTGGTCAGCGCTTGATGCTGGTTCTGCTGGGCAGTAGCGAGGGCATGGATAAGCTCTTTGAATGGGGAGGACTCCAAGTGGTGGTTCCCTTCTGTACCTCCTGGGTTTTAGCACCACTGTAACAGTTCCCTGATGTGGGTGGAGTACAGAAGCATGGCAGACGGGAGTTCAGGTTCACACACGCTCTTTTTATTTTACTTATTTTAGCTTTTCAGCTTCACTCACTCACACAGTCACACACACACATGCGTTGTGGTCAGGAGAGCTCCCCTCTCTGCTCTCTCCCTCCCTCTGCTCTCTCCCTCCTCTATCCTCTGTCACTGCAACACAGACACACAACATTAATTAAGCACAGGTGCATTGACTTTGCCACTCACCTTCACCGGCCCTACCCTCCATTCACAAACTGATGCTAGGCCACGCCCCTGCTGCCACAGGTACGGAAAACCAAAAACATCCAGGAGGTGGCAATTCTGCGGGTTGGAAATGCTGAGTTGATGATCGAGGTCAGAGGAGAATGACCAGTCCAGTTTGGGTGATTCTGCACCCACTGGAGCATCAGCTTCTTGTTCTTGGCTGACAGGAGTTGGTCTTTCCAACTGCTGTTGTACGTTTGACATGTTTGTGCATTTTATAAGAAGCTTTTCTGCTCCGCATGGTTGTAAAGAGTGGTTATTTGTGTTACGGTATCCTCCTTCCTGTCAGCTCGAACCAGTCGTCCCATTCTCGTCTACCTGTAGCGCTTTAGCATCGAGTTCCAGAATGAGAGCGTGAACGAAATACAGGAACTGCACACGCTAATGTCCCTGATCGAATCGATCCAGAAGTAGGGTTGTGCACAAATTGTTGAAATACACAGTGACCGTAATTGTTACAACATGACAGCGAACATTAAGGTGGAAAAATAAGCATAGATTTTACTTTGCCCCATGTGATGCTATCCCAACCAACTAAACCAACACAAAGACAAACAGATAAAAATCAGAGCTCAATTTACTGAAGTGCATTTTGGAACTCATTTCAGCAACAACAATGATGGGTGGTTGTGATATGATACAAACACACGCACTTAAAGGATTATTTTTTTTTTCTAGATAAAAGGCAAAAAATTCAATTTAATCAATTTTAAAGTGGAGTCATCTGGGTAGTCGATGCCAGCCGTCCCTGAACAAGAAACTTGAAACTTAATCGATGTTTCATAAAGAAAAGCAGCTGAAATACGTACATTGTGCTTTGTGAGAACAGATATATTGGATGCTATTGCTTGAAGCCAGTCAGTGCACTCTTCAGCACTAGGACATTGAATTATCCCACTGCAGACGCCATCCACTGCGATGACCTGAAACGCGTTTTGCCTGTGGAAATACAAAAATTAATCAAATTTAACCATCCCTTCGTGTCTGGTGTAATTACATCTCAAATTTAAGCACTTTTAATTATCCCGAGAGCTTTGTTTTACGTCTGAGAATACCGTATATTACGGCAGGACTGACAAAGGCACACGTAGAAGTCTTCTGGAATTTTCCAACTAGCTCACCTGGAGATATCGGAGCCGGGGATGTACTGCGAGAGATGAGCGTGGAGGAGTGGGATGAGGCGTAGATCCACCCATCGCTTCTCCCAGCGCAGCGCTGGGGACGTTGGCCAAGACGAGCAAGACAGCGTGTCCTGAGAGGGTGAAGAAGAAAAGGGGTTTTTTTGTTTGTTTGTTTGATTTGCGTAATGAATCATGACTAAGCGCGTACAGGTGCCAGGAGAGTTAACATGTTGAATTGAATGGCTATGGTGTGGGGAAAGTGCGATTCAATTTAACTACTCAGAATTTAAAAAAATTTTAAATATCGTCCATAATTCAGAAAAAGTCTTCAGGTCCATTGCGCAATTCCCAAGGGTCGATTGGAGATTTCAAGGTGGTTGCTATGGTGTTCCAGGTTCTAGCACGTTCTTCGTCCAAGATGTCAAACTACTGCTCATGCTACGCCATTGGATAACTAAATGCTTGGAGGAAAGCGCCATCTCCCCTCTTCGACATACGCAATCTCACAGAAGTCCACAATTGGTTACTGTTGCTGTGATTGACAGTAGAAAGAGTAGTGCTGTCACTCCCACCCAATTTTGCTCTCTTGGACTCCCAGAGACAGGGCAAACGCTTTTGTATTGGCCCACTTTGGAACCCGAGGGGAAATGATTTTAATGCAGTGTTATGCACCGTATTGTTCGGGTGATAGTTCAGATGTAGACCACTGTCGCACAGTGGAGATGATGTCCCACTGCTCTGGTCGCTTGGTACACCTGAGGGGAAAATACAGACCGTGTAAGAAGTTTCAAAAGCAGATTTCATGCTTCAGACAAATCTAATGACACTTTGTGTCTGGTAACATCCACGGCAGTCATTTTGGAATGCCGCGATTTCTGATCTATCGTGACCTGATTTTGACAGCAATACTACAGGTGTAAACACACACACACAAAAAGGAAATCATACATGTGCAGTCTTCACAGATGGGCAGCTTTAAAAAGGCGGGCGTCCTTTTCAGGAAAGATACGGTCAGAGTTACTTCTTCTCCAGCATTCCGTAGAACCTGAACCTGAAGAAGAGAATTCGGACTGTTTTCATTTTGACGACAACTACCAAGCCGAGGCTTGGGAGAACTGCTTTCTTTAAAGGTAATTTTTAAACAGGTACACTTACAACTTCTTCATGGCGATAACTTCTGACATTTATCCCATTTATCTAGAGACAATACATCAGTTAGAGGAAGGCAATCAAAAAGGATTAAGATATCAAGTATTCCCAGATCTACTTCGTTTTGACTACCACTATCTTGTAGTCAGGACCAAGACTTTGAGGGGTTGAGACCAAGTCATGACCAAGACTAAGGTATGGTGAGATCGAGTCAAGACCAGACCAGTGTGTGTGAAGGGGGGTGGGGGAGGGGTGACAGCTGTGAATGGGAAGAAACTTTTCAAATTTGCGACGAGTCACATTTATTGGTCGCGTTTGAAGATTTTGCATCCAATCACAGTAACGTTGTGAACAAATATGTCAGACAATGCATCAGCAATTTAGAGAAATCCTCACAGTTGTGGTCTTGACAGGTCTTGAAATAAAATTCCAAGACCTTCAAAAAGTGGTCTTGAGATCGGTCTCAAGTACTACAACATGACTATCTTGGATGACATGGAAAACCTTTTCTGTCTAAGTACAATTTGTTTGCATCACATTGTGACCATGGCCTTGTAGCCGGTAGCCTAAAAGCTCACTAATACGTTGTCTTCTCCAATTATTTGCAAAGAAGTTGAGGAAAGTGGATTGCAAACTGCAGCCAGTTTGGGACAATTCTACCCACTGAATGCAGAAGGGTGAAAACCTCATCAGGGTATCAGTGACTGGATGTGATAATTGTGACCAAACTCATTGGAGCACAGATGGTTCCAAAGTGACATACCAACTTGGGGTTTGTTATTTAATTGATTTTTAGTTGATTGTTACTAGTTTTGCTTAACCTGTGCATGTTCTCCACGTGTTGACCATAATCCTCCAAGTCAAGTGTTCTTTGGTGAATAAAGTTAGGCAAAGTTGTTATTGTTCTACGTTAGATAGGTAATATCTGCATCATATGGCCCCTTGGCATTGAGCTATATATTCACCTGGAGAATCCCATCTCCAATGAACAGAAGACCAGAGAGCTCGGCTGCGGAAAGAGGCAAAGATCAAACGTCGGTTGAACAAACAGGCGCAAACATTCCAACAATGCAGGTAGAGGCAAATGAAATAACTTACCCTTCTGCTCTTTTGAAATTTTCGAAATCACAATTGGGATCTTGTGTTCTGCACCACCCTGTGAAAGAGTCTTGTCTTTATTTCTTGCCATTTCATAATGATGGATACAGCATAAGTTGCGTACAAGAGGATGTGAACGCAAATTACCTTTATACTTAAACCAAATCCTCCAATTGTTTGCCGTCGTATCGTTACAGTTCTTTCCTACAAGACAAGGATATTCACTTGATTTCCTGAAATGACTGGTACGATCAGTAAAAAAGTCTCAACAGAACCTACGCTCGAGTAGAAGGGTTCCCCAGAAAGGCACATAACGTCTTGCTCTTGAATGGTTAGAATGTCTTTGGACAAATGCAGTCTGATATTGAAGGGCTCTTCATTACCATCTTGCAGTAGATAAAGCCCCGTCTTTGTCTGTGAGCGAGCAGTCACAAGACATCTGTCATTTTCATCACTAATTAAAAGACAAAAATCTAAACTGTCCCAAGGAACACGCACGTTCACGTTTCTAATTTCTGCCGTACTCAACTCTACATCCTCTCATCAGAGTAAAGATAGTTTCATGTGTGTGGAAATATACATTGCATTGGATCGTTCAACAAAATGTATTTCAAATGTTTGGAAAAGATACAGCAAAATTCTAAGGAGGAAAATCTCTTACCTCTTCTTTTGAGGTCTTGAAATCCATGTGCCAATGTCAGGGGGAATACGCTTCAGAAACAATGAAATAAAAGTTACCTACATTAATTGATTACTGTACATCATCCTGAATATACTGTATATTCATAGGAATCAGTCCTGAAGCGAGGGTAAGTTTTGGGTATAAACGGAGTTTGGGAATTGCGAATCTCAAAATGAGACGAACGAGGCCGATCGGAAGGGTGGGGTAACACTGTAGTGTAGCGGTTAGCACTGTCACCTCACAGCGAGAAGGTTCTGGGTTCGAGCCCAGTGGCCGACTGGGGCCTTTCTGTGTGGAGTTTGCATGTTCTCCCCGTGTCTGTGTGGGTTTCCTCCAGGTGCTCCGGTTTCCC
>JAODKS010000024.1:2762128-2774413 GCA_028877415.1 Sciades dowii | reverse complement strand
GCTACAAAATATGGAATAAAAAGTATTTGATGCCAAGTATCGTTTTTTATTTTTTCAAGAATTATCACCACCACATTTTTCACAAATTGCTCCAGTCATTTCGCCGGTTTGTTTACATTCTAAGTGGAAATGATTTTGTCGGACGTTTTGTATAAAAAAGTTTTTATTCACCGAATTTGCAATAAATAAAAATGCTCTGTTTTTCAAAATCCAGTGAGTGTGGATAGAATAAAACAGTTATTCCACTCAGTCTGGTTGTACATGGCATATAGCCAACTATCAGCTCATGTATGACTCAATTTCGTGGAATAACTGTTAAATAGTATATTAGTATAAATCTTGAATCTTCAGTCTTGCTGGAAGCTCTATAGTCTCACTAAGATTCCTCAGTACCTGGCTGAGGAACTCCCAGCAGGCCGTGTGCCAGCTCCTCTCACACTCTGTGTCTATACGAGTAATGAACCTTTGTGACAGGAAACACAGGAGTGTGTTAAGTGAGGCTTAACGCAGTCTGTTCCTGGATGCTGAATGATCATAATTAATTTATCAGGGCTTGGTGTGATTGTGAGGCACTGTCGTAAAGCCTCTATTACGCTTGTACATACAAACCGCCCACAGTTGATTACAGCATGGGATCTGGAAATGGAAGAGAGGGATAAAATGCGTAAATAAATACAGGGGTGAAATTTGTCCAATTCAGAATTCACATCGATGTATGGGTTCATTCAAAGTGGATTCTGTTATTGTTTACATTTGTTGATTTTTTTCACGTGTAGTTTGGCTCTACTTGTCCACATATGATGATCTTCGTCCTTCAGGGTTGAAGATGACCATGACTTCAATTTGGTGGGTGGCGGTTGTGGGTCCTGAGGTGACTGATGAGGCCAATCTGGGTTTTGAAGGTACGCCCATATGTTGACATTCCACGTGCCAAGGTTGAGTACCTTCACTATCTTTTTGGTGTATTTCGACCGCTTAGTGAGATCCCCGCCAGCCATGGTGTACTGGCCAGGGTGAGGTGAAGCAGGCTTTGTTTGGGGCACCATTTCTAGCCCCTTCCTCCATGGAGGTGAGCAGAGCGAATCCTAAACAGAGCTGCTCAGACACCCAAGGGACTGCTGAACTCCGCTGCTGCTTCGTTCCATCAGAGAGCGACCCTATGCCCTGGGCCACCTGTGTGCAAGTTCGTTACTACAGCTTCCAGTGTTTCTGCACCTGCTGCTTCGCCACTTGCCCATCGCTGCAGGACTTGAATTTGAAGTCATGACTTGCGCATGACTTGGATTAGAGTGAGGGAGAGTTGTGCAGCCGTCAGCCTCACTCTCTCGTCCTGACCTAACTGGGTTCATGGGCAAGACAGAATCAAGACAGCTGGAGCTAGGTCGGAATGCAGCGGATAACCAACAGTGTTCTACGTGTTGCGCTGTGCCCTGATCGTGCACCACAAACACTTTGCTGGGTCCGCCTTCCTGCACCAGGTGGTGGTCTCCTCCACGTAGTCTGCCAAGTCCAGTCTTCGGTCCTAACCCTGATCAGGGGGAGTAAGGGGTTGCTAGTGCTTACTTAAGGCACCACCCCAGGCTAGTGGAGGGAAGGAGACGCCTTACTACTCCATTGCATGGTGGTCAAGGATGGCACATGCCCACTGCCTTAAAATACCCCACTTTACTTGTCGTCGTAGCATGAAGCATCACTGCATATCAGTCCTGCCGTTTTTCTGACGCTTTTATCCTAAAATTTCCTAAACCTTTCCTAAGCATCCTTACGGGAGTGGTCTCTTTTCCAGGATGACCCCGCCTGTCCACAGGGCATCAGGGTTCACTTAAAGGTTTGATGAAGATGAAAATGTTGGAAATCATATGCCAAGGCGTTCACACTCACCAGACTCAAACACTTATAGGAGATTTTGGAATGACGTACAAGTCAGCACTCTCCATCACCATCATCAAAACACCATCTGTCTGTCTTTTGGAAGATATTCATTCCTCCAGAACAGTTCCAGAGACTTGTGGAATATGTTGCGAGCCACATTGAAGCTATTCAGGCAGATTGTGGTGGCACGACACTTTACTAAGAGACTTTATATTGGGTTTTCCTTTAATTTGTCACATATCTGTAGGTTGAAAAAAATGTCAGAGTGAGATGTTTACATTTCAGCCAGAGGAAAAGATTTTCATACAGCTTTTTGAAGATGACTGTTATGGACAGACACAAGATGTCAAGCCAAAAAAGATGTTTATTTAGGAGACAGAAAATGGACCAGACTTGCTAGGCTAGTCTAGTATTTTTATTTATTTATTTATTTTTAAATGTGGCTAAGAAATGTGTACATTTGAGGCAATTTGACGATTCCTTGAACATTTCTGTTCCAGTTCAAATGTTTGTTTTTCTGCTGGAAACGAGAGTATGGAGATGCTGTGCACCTTTACATTGTGGATATTCTCTAGCTTGTGGCCAGAAAAGTACACGTAAGATATTCAGTAACCCATAAACTGAGCATTTAAGACTAAAAATAGACAAATAGTGTTTTTTTGTTGGACAAATGGAGTCAGGACAGACTGACGCACTAATGGATCTCCTTTTTAGATCTGTAGTACGAGAGCTAAATTGCTCACTAATTTATGTCTCGTACTGTAGCAGTGATCTGAAATGCGATTACTCTGAGCGAGCGTATATTAAGTTGATGTTTGAAGTCAAATGTGTGCAGTGAAATATCGACAGGAAATACAGGAAAAAAGTGTACGAATGAAGCGCAAAACACAAGGTAGCTAGCTAACTGGATCTGGATCGCTGTACAGTATACAAGTACACGATTATGAAGATTCAGGTACAATAGGGGTACAATGTTATGTCATTTTGGGTCCATTGAAAATGAATAAGGTTAACGGACATACATGACTACTTTTGGTCAAATCCTGTATACTAATCAGTATTACATCTCTGTACTAAAGTGCTTTATGATTACATTTGTGCGTTCCATGTCTCACACACAAGCTCTGCTGATCTCAGTCAGACTGTAACCCCTGATGTATGTGTGTGTGTGTGTTTGGCGTCCTGCTGGTAGTGTTGCTGACTCTGAGCAGTGTTATGGCTACTGCTATAACCCCCGCCTCACCTCATCCTCTGCCTGCTGCTTGCTGCAATGTGTCACCTTGTGAAGTCTCTACAGTGTCCCGGCAGTGTGTCACTGACAAATAGTCCATGATATTATATAGTTTAGCCATTTGTACTTAACAGTGCAGTCTAGTTTTGTGTACAGATTATTTTATATTATATAGACACGATTTTGCCCGTAGTCAGCTGGGATAGGCTCCAGCTTGCCTGCGACCCTGTAGAACAGGATAAAGTGGCTAGAGATAATGAGATGAGATGAGATTTTGAATACCTATACAGGGCTTTTCCAAAGCGCAGATATGCGGCGCTCCACCGCGCTGTGCCACGTCAGCGCTGCGCTGTCACTTGCATAAATTCATATTTACATGATTGTTCACTGTAGTTGTTAAATGCAATTCGTGCATGATTATGTTAGCGAGTTCGTACGGTGACATTAGGATAGTATATTACACTTCATTACCTGAAATGTGGTGGATGGTCAAGTGGTCCTTTTTTCCTCCATTTCTGATGACTGTCATAACCTGTGTCAAACTTCGCCGTAAGTTTTGAATAGCATTAAGATCACCATCCATATAAGGTAAATTCACGAGTAACTGGGGGGCGCTGCCAAACGTGGTCAATCCAACTTCCCATGCTGCTGTCAGCAGACACATGGTCATTATAACTTGCCACTGCAGTAATGGCGGCACCACAAGATGGCAGAACACCGGATTCATCTATCAAGGAGTAGTGTGAAAACAGAATGGCATATTTTATACACGATTTCACACAAACCACACCTACTCTTGCCACACCTCTTCATCCCTTTATCCCACACTTTTTTATCCCATACCAATTCCTCCCACACTCCTCCATCCCTCACCTTCTTATCCCACGCCACTTCCTCCCACACCTTTTTATCCCCATACCAGTTCCTCCATACTCATCCATCCCACACCTTCTTATCCCATCCTACTTCCTCCCTCACTCCTCCATCCCACACCTTCTTATCCCATACCAATTCCTCTCACACTCCTCCATCCCACACCTACTTATCTCATACCACTTCCTCTATCCCACACCCTCTTATCCCATCCCACTTCCTCTCAACCCTTCATTCCATACCCCTTCATCCCAAAGCCCTCCATCGCACACCTTCTTATCCCGCACCCTCTATACCAAACCCCTTCATCCCACACCCTGTTTTTCCAATACCAACCCCCACCCATCCAACAACCCTCCATCCCATACCTTCTTATCCCACATCCCTTCATCTTACACCCTCTTATCCCACACTCCTTGATCCCACACCCTTTTATACCACACCCTCCTACCCCATACCACTTCATTCCTTCAACCCACATCATATTATCTCTTATCCTTTCATCTGACACCATCTATCCCACACTCCTTCATTCCACACTGTCTTCTCCCAAACACACTTTTCTCAAGGTCATGCTTGTGGTTCATCATGGGTCATGCATCAGTGTGGTTCATCATGGCTCTGCTAATGTTTACTCAGTGATTACCGAGAAAAAGGAAGATGGGATCAACAGAGAGAGAGAGAAGTATCCTATCTCTCTCTCTCATTTCCTCCTTTTCTCTGTCTTTCTGGGAATCCTGGTATGTGTGTGTGTGTGTTCACGTGCAAATACAGTGCCCTCTTTCATTGCGTTATAACTTAGGTGCGTCACTCCTTCTTCTGATTTCCCTCTTTGTCTTAGTGTCAGTTCCTCCCTCTTTCTTTCTCTCTCACACACACACATATAAATATATATATATGCACACACAGAGGAAGTGAATCTCAGCCATACATCGGCTAAGTGGATGATTCATCCATCACGCGATCACACATTCATGCCAGAGGTGGATCAGAGAACTGCTTCCTGACCGTGTGTATCCGTGTGTGTGTGTTTTTCTTTTATTTCCACTCACACCCTTTTAAAAACAGTGCCACTGTGACACACACACACAACCACAAAACACAGCGATTTGTAACCTCATGCCATTTTAGTAGTGCCTTTTATGTTGTTATTTACCACAGCTCTAACAATGTTAATTTCAGTATTGGCCTGTCATAAGGTCTGGATGAGCTCACTTACCGTAAATATCCGAATAACACTCTTTCCAATTCATATCAAAGAGCAAAGTTCCACAGGAAAAAAAATTTAAGTCTTGTATAAATGATAACTGATTACAGGGTTAATATGAATCATGTGTGCAGTGAGTTTGGCAGAAGTGGATCGGGAAACTGATATTAAATAGAATGAGTTTTACAGGAAAGACCTACATGGTTGAAAACATGGGAAAAAAATAAGCACAAAACCACACAGGGAGCTCAGAGGAGAAATGCCCCAGCTGGGCTTCCATACAGTCTGAGTATACACAACCTGACGACCGCCTCACACAGCTCAAGCCCCGTCTCTGTTTCACATCCTGTACTCGTTATTAAGAAGAGTCATAACGAGGTAACAAGGATGTTCTGGCTCTGTCCCGTTCACCAAAAACAGGGGATGTGGATGGTGTGGGCTGCAGACCACAGAGCTGTAATGACACCTGGATAGACACATACAAGCAGACAGAGAGACACGCAGGCAGGGGGACAGACAGATAGGCACGCAGACAGACAGATAGAAAAAAAGAAAGATACAAAGCTAGCCATGTAGGCAGAGAATTAGACAGACAGACATATAGGCATATAAGCAGGCAAACAGACAGTGAGCGATACAGACAGACAGATATATAGACAATCGGATAGAAAGACAAACATGTAGCTGGAGAGACAGATAGATAGTCTAGGTAGTAGTGCTCTCAGACTTTTTGCCTCTTTTTCAATCTTGTCCAAATACTGTAACCGCTATGTGTATATAAGTCTGCGTGTGTGTGTGTTACTGCACCCTGCCAACAGTCTCTGAAGCATGAAACACTGCCTCGCTCCAATACAAGACATGTGTGAAGCTCTTCCAGCTCGGCGCGTACAGGGTGGTACTGCAGTAGTGCACGAGGCTCCAGTCGTCTGAGTCCACTCCCAAGAACGCTCGTTTGTTCCAGCACTTCCAAACACTTTGGCCAAATCATCTCTTCGTTTTTCAATACATTTCAATCTTAGTGCGCGTCTGAATTGCCTCTTGTCTGAGATGCTTTCCTCCAGACCGCAGGAAGTGGATACGCTCAAGGATACATGGGGTTCAAGGATACAAGTCGGCAATTTTTGGAGAAATAAACAGAGCAGAGGCATGTGAGAAATCTGAAGAGCTTTTAATCTGCTTAGGCAGTGTTTCAGCGAACTCACAGAACTTTTCTTCTCATTCAGCCCTCACGTCCCCATTTTGCAGAAATGGAATCATAAGTGCTCAATGTTACCAACACACAATCAGTAATGCTGCCTTCAAGTGCGATTAGGATCATAAATGTGAGTTTTCCAATGTAAAAGCTGCACAGGAATGTTAATTCGTTTTTTAAAAATTACTCGAGTGTCGACGCAGCCTGACGTTCACACTAATATGCAAATTAGTCATGATTATGAAGCGACAACTTCAACTTCCAAATGATTCCTAGATGCACAATAAGACCGTAACATGGAATTTTTCGTTACTGTAGTTTTTAAAAAAACTTAAACTTAGGGCTGTGTTTGAAGGTTTTGTGCCAAATACAGTTTATAAGTGAGCATATGTTAGTGCTCTTACCTCGACAGTGCACTTCCGAATCTCTGTGTCTTTCCCAGAGCACCTGTAGTGCTGAACCAGAACCACAGAAGATGGAATGTAAGGTGGCGGGGCATAGAGTGGTGTGTCTGGAGGTGGGTGTGGCCTGTGGAGAGGTGAAGAGAAGGGGGAAGAGACTGGAGGAGGGGCACGCCTAGTGATGGATCTCGGTCTCTGCCTCGCCTTGGGCTTTGTGTCTGCTCGTTCTTCGTTCTCTTCACGTTGGCTCTCCACTTCCTTCGTAGCCACAATGCCTTTGACCTGCTGTGACTCGGTGGTGGTGTTTCCATGGAGACGGGCGTATCGCGTGTGCCGGTTTTGGCGGTGAAGCGGGAGCGAGTATGGAACCCTGCCGTAACCAAACTGACCAGGACGGATTTGTCTGAGGAACGGACAGACAGAGAGAGAGAGAGTGACACACAGAAAAAGAGATGTCAGAAAGAAAGATAGAAAGAGTTCACCTATTTACACTCACCTTCTCACAGACGCTGGATCCCTACTGGTGGAGATTGACCTCCTACTCCCACCTGCTCCTCCTCTTCCAGCCCCCTCACTGGCTGGCCGTCTGGATCCTCTCCCTGACTGGCCATATACATGCAAGGATGAAGAAGACGGCGAACGATAAATTGAAATCGGCTGCTGATTGGGCGGTACGACATCTGGGCGGTAGAGAGGAGGCACATGATTGGGCAGCTCTTGCCCTGCCCCTTCAGGTGTGTCTCGATACAGAGGTAGTCCAGGACTCTGAATGGCCGGATAAATTCTGTCATTGCCAGGATATGAGGAGCGGTAATAAGGCATGTCGGGGGGAAGTAAGGGGGTGTGGCTCGATACACCTGATGGCAGGTAACCCAGTCCACTCCAGGTTTGGGGCGGTGGTATGCATTGTCTACGCCTCTCACTCACGCCCACTCCACAGCTCTGAGAACACTCCGTCCACTCACTCCATGGGCCCCATACACCTTCTAGCCCCACCCCTTCTATCTGTCGGGGGCGTCGACCAATCACCTGGAACAAAGAGAGAGATAGAGAGAGAGAGTAAATAATGTGAAATGTTCTGATCACATCTGTCTGTCTAGCTGTCTCTATTTTTTCTGTCTTCCTATTTGCTTGCCTGTGAAATCAAAAACGATGGCCTGGGGCAATTACAACATGTAGTGCGCACGACAGTAGGTAATGCACAGCTGTGAATAATGATCGAGTAATGAGCTGGAATGTGCTGGAACTCGCCTCATGTCAGGTGTGGCATTGCCCCGTCTCGGGAACTCAGCACATCCAAAAAAAAAAAAAAAACCAAAAACATTTCCAGCTCATCTGTTTGTTTCCTCACTACCGTGTGGCCCATCTCTCCTGTAGTGTTCACTATTTAGCACCCTTCTGTTCTGTTGCCCCAGGCTGTCTCCACTGATTTAGAAAACTACCATCACGTTTTGGCTTTGCTTTTGCACACACCAGCCACTTTCATTCCTCCGTTTTCCTCTCAGCTGAAAATGACCAGGGGCCAGTTGAACACAAATTCTCGTGGAAGTCACAGAGTAAAGTTGGTCCGAAACCAGAAAACAACAGCAGTGAAAAACTATCACGTTTGCAATTAATTTTTAGTCTATTTGTAATCTTGTCCATATTAAGATATCCTCATATGCACGAAGAAAACAAAATGAATTTATAGAAGTAATTGCTCTTTTTATACATGCCAGCACCTTTCAGACTTCACAGAGTCACTGAATAGTTTTGCTCATGTCACCAGTAAATTTACGTTTGAGCATATAACTTAAGGATATGTTGAAACTAGGCCACTTGGTGCAGCTGTTAAATTTTTTTTTGTAGTCCATAAACTCTTTTTTTTAATTTTAATTATGCTACGATAGAACATATGTTCAGCCCGTACAACAGGCTGCAAGAGACTTATCCCGTGAACTTTAGCCTTGGAACTTAATCCCAGGAATTTTAGCTCAAGGCGATAGTTCCTGGTACTTCCACTGTAGTCTCTCTGATGCTGACATCACACCCACAAACATAGAAATGCTGTCTAACGCACACACTGCCACATTTTCTGTACATGTACTATGCATGAGGTTTGATGTCCAGTTGGAATGGGAATCATGGACAAGGTTCTGGTGCTGCTTCCAGCACTGGTGCATAATCTGGAACTGTTCCATGGAACTGTTCCTAAAACACAGAGCCAATTCTCAACCAGCAATATTAGTTCAGTTCTGGAACCAAACTGCTGTTCGTCTGGAACCAAGACCCAGTAACATCAGTTCAAGTTATTTTCATGAAGAAAACCTGAACCAGGTTTGCTAGCTCAAGAACCTCAGACCCAAGAACCTAAAACCAGGAACTGCAACACATTAACCATGTTTCAGTACATTCTATAAAATATCAAATTATCCAGAAGCCACAGTTAACCCTTTTCCACCAACAGGGAATGGGTTCTGTTCTGGTTCGTGCACTAGTCTGAACTGCGATGACATCCGCGGGCGTGTCATTCATTTGTACAGGAACGGAAAACACAACAGAAAAGGACACATCTTCAGAAAAAAAAAAGGAACGAAAACAAATATGTGCAAAACAAAAGGTTGCAGGAAATCAGAGTGCTCCCCCATCTTGCTATGACCGCTTAGTTCTGTTGTGCATTGTGCAACGTCCGATGTTCATGATGCATCCTTGATTACAATGGTTCCGCTCCAAGAATCTTGAATGGAACTGGTTCGAGAACCCGTTCCCTCTACCCTGAAATTTTACCCCAGGAGTTTAAGGCCAGAAATATTCATTAATCCAGGAACATTCACACAGAAATGAAAGATCAGGTACCTCAGCCAAGAGCCTTTAGTCCAGGAATTTTAGCCCAGGAAACTCATCCAAAGACCTTCAGTCCAAGAGCTTTCACCCAGGAACCTATGCAAAGGACCTTTAGTCCAAGGACCTTTAGTCAAAGAGTTTCAGTCCATGAATCTAAGCCAAGGACCTTTAGTTCTTAGCCCAGGAACCTTCACCAAGGCCGTTTATACTCCTTTTCCACCAAGGGAATTCTCAGGCCAGTTCAGAGCTGGTGCCTAATCTCAAACAAATGTTTCAAAAACCAAAGAACTGGCTCTGGGCGAAGAAAACTGATTCGAGAGTGGCACCAACAATTTGCTGGTCTTGAACCAAGAATCGCTTATGTCAGGGGCTGGGGGCAGGATTCTCAAGACCAACTGGACCGACTAAAACTTTGTGAAAAAAAAAAAAAACAGCACCTTGTCTGCCTAATCCAGTAGTCCACTATCGTTGTTGTTTTGCACTGCCAGAAAAGTGGCGATGCATACAGATGGATACAGTGGCAAAATGACATGGCTCGATGATAGCTCTCTAGTCCGTGGAAAATCAAACCTTAAAAGTTTTTCAAGTTGAACCAACTCTGAACTGGCACGAACAACTAGTTCACTTTGGTGGAAAGGAGGTATTCGACCAGAAGCTTTAATCCAGGAACTTAAGCCAATAACCTTTAGTTCAGGAACTTTAGTCCAGTACCCTAAGCCAAAAACCTTTAGTTTAGGAACTCTGGACCAGCCACGAGCTCAGAATCAATTCCAAAAGGCAATTCCAAAAAGCAATAAAGCATGTATCTCTCCTCTTGGGTATAATAACGTGTGGTGTGTAGATCCTAAAATAATTGACTATGGACCGTACAAAATGTTCCTAAAGCCAAAAATAAAACCTGGTAAACCCTTCACAGTTGTTATTTTTACACATTGGGATACATTTATAACTGATGACAAAGTGGTTCGGGTCTCAATCTCGGGATGTAAGAAAGACAAGTTTTTTGGCTCCCTGAACAAACACCACTGTGTTCATGGAAAAGGGACCATTTGTGATCTAACGTGGTCTGTATTAGCGTGCTACGTAATTCTTCAGTGTAGGAAATGGGGGTGGGGTGGGGGGTTTAGAGTGGCATTTGGAAGACAACCCAGAAAACTAAGACCATGGAAACCACAGTAGCAGGAGTTCAAGTGCAATTTTACTTGCCCTTGTTCCTCTCAGCTGAACCTGACCATGAACATCATCTCTGTAACAGAAATATAATTTATCAACGTGATTTGTTTTCGAGAACCTGAGCTGAATTAGATGTTGGAAAACTGATGATTAGCGTTGTTTGACTCTGGGGTCAGCGTAGGGACACACTATCTTCGTCTGCCATCGGACTGCCACAGCTGCAAGACTCATAAATCTAAATTTATTTGATGGTTTACTTAATAATACATAAAAAGAGGGAGGAGAGTTTTTAAGGTTGGCGAGAGCCCGAAAGAATGGATTCATCAAACAAAAGTTTCCATTCAGGATGAAAAATCTGTGTTCTACAGAGAGACAGAAAGAGAGAGAGAGAAAGAGGAGGATTAAAACCGGTTGCTTTACAGTGAAGCACGATGACCATTCCGGTCATGTAGATGTCAGTAGTTCCATCGAAATATCGCTCCACCATCGTTTACGTCCAGTGTTTCCCACACATAGGCTGCACCCTAATACTCATACTGCCTTAATATATAGTATTCAAAAAGGAGTAAGTCATAACCTATAGAGCATCTGAATACACAGTAGGCATTTCACAGTAGTCGAATGGTACCAAGACGATCGACTACATACACAGTGGACCAGAACGTCGAGTAACGGTCAGGTTGTAGGTACTGATCTGACATTAATGTCGATTGAGTATTTGGATTCAGCCAAAGACTTCACTTGGGCAGGTTGGGTGCATTCATCTTTGTAATAGTGCTTTTATTCTAGCGTTGTTTAACTGATTATTCAAAGGACAATAACAGTCTGTGCACATTTGCATTTGGTCATTCTGTTCCCTTGTCAATAACAGACATTAATAAGCCATTTTGCTTTTTATTATCAGAAATCGCACATTCAAAATTTAAAACAAACTTTGTTTCTTTTCCTTTTTTGTAAGTCAAAATAATTGAATCATAAACAAGAGGAGCAGATTTAAATCCGCACGAGCAGGATTCCAATACAATCCGAAATCATACGCAGAAGACCATTTTTGTGCTAGCAGGTAAATACCAGCCCTTCCCACAGGCTGCCACCACAAGTATATTTCAGACCTGTGGGTAACACATCATCACTGTCAGCAACATCACAACCGGTCACAACACGTTAATTCAATCTTTCCAGTTCCCCCTGGAGCCATGGCAAAATATCACCATTAATGCTACTAAGTTGCCAGGGGATACTGTAGATTAATTTTACAACTTTACCATTTTGCTCTCATTCCCACATGACAGCGTTGCAGCAGAATAGCGGTAAATAAACGGTTTTCAGTGTAAGTGTGAATGGGGTAAGAGATGGACTAAAGCTGCAGTCACAGGTCAAATTCACACCTATTTGAAAGCAATGTGTGACAGAACTCAAATTGGCACATCACATTTTCTCTGTCACAGAGAGATTTTCACCATTTATATAAACACAGTCCAAATTTCCAAAATTTATTTTGAGGTACTAATTC
>JAODKS010000024.1:1449256-1460849 GCA_028877415.1 Sciades dowii | reverse complement strand
ACCAAAACAGCTGCTTCCAGTCAGACTGTAATTAAAAAACAAAACAAAAAACAATCCCAATTCTTGATAAATTTTGTCAAGATATCGTGAGAAGTCAGAAAAGTGTATCGTGAGAGTCCCATTATGTTCACACTCGCATACAAGAATTCACTTGGAGTTTATCTTGCAATGGAGTGACCGTTACTGTGGGCGTGGCCTGTGCAGCGTTTGAGAAACATTCGTAGCTTGTGATTTTTTTGGTTCATTAAATTGTGTGTCAGATGAAATCAAACCAAAATAACGAGTAAACAGAAGCAAAATAAATGAACAAATCGATTTTGCTCTCATTGGAATCATCAATGTGAAAATTCAGCTTGGGTCTCGTCTTCCTCTTGAGCCGGACGCTGCCTTTCCTTCAGCCCCACCCAGTTTATGGGCGGCGGTGTGCACTCGCCATACGCATGCACAACAACAACAAGCAAAACACATCAGAGTAAAAGGAATGTGGAGAAGATCTCGAGTATAAAAACCCGAGGAATAAACATTAACCACGCTGATTCATTTCCACTAGCTGTGCCTGCAGGGGAGTCGGATCACCATGGTGACGCTTTCAAGTGTGTATTAAAGCCAGGATGGACTGACCCGACCCGAGAACATCAGCAAGATGGACTCATCTCAGCGTCTTAGAAATCTGCTTGAAATGGGACAACAGGGAAATCAGCGCTGGATCCCAGATGGCTTTCGGTCCAAAAAAAAAAACAGAATCAGTGTTTAAAGCAAATTTGGAATCAAATACGACGCTCGTGACCTTCACAATGCATATGACGTTTTTTTTTTTAAAATCTGGATTCATGCCGGAAAAGACGAAGTGTAGCGACTTGTTGCTGCCTCATTAATGCCATTTTTTTCCTTTTTGAGTATTGGGGTAGAATTGTGATCGGGACAAAAGAAAAAGTTCTTCGTTCAGCAAAAACATCTCAACATTCGAGGCTCCGCCTCCATTACCAACCAGTTGTACAGGTTCAAATAAACACGGCTCCTTTAACAGGACGACATTTTCTTCTAATTCCTGCATCTATTTCCTGTTATCATTTAAAAAAAAAAAAAAAACATGCTGTTGGAGCAAATTTCAGGAAATCTCACATCTTATTAAAACAAAGTAACACTGATTCAGTGAAAGCTAGCAAAGAAAAGTGGGTGGGGCAAGTTTAAAAAAAAAAAAAAAGGTAGTTTGGTAGAGTCCTTGGGCGGAACTGAAAAATCATAAATTATTTGGTCGCGTTTCACTTCCTCTTCCTGCCCGAGTGGCTCAAGATAGTCATCATGGTGACGACAAACGTTAGCCTTCGCATTCAAGGCTCCGCCTCCGTGACTGACTGGATGTACAGGTTTGAAGAAACAGCTGCATTAATATGTCCTCGTTTGTTTTTCTGACAGTGTGTACTTTTCACAAGCCAATCAAATCCTGATGGATGAAACCAAAGCCCCGCCCACAATCCACTTTTTGCTAAGAATGCAAGTGGAGCAGATTAAAGCAAATCTCGTCTCTTGTTCGTGGAAAAATAGCTTCAAGAATGTGCTGATAAGCAAAGCAAAGCAAAGCAGGCGGGGCAAGCAGGAAAAAGTGAGGTGGAGTTTATGCAAAGTGATGTTGCGATGGTGAATGGCAGCAAGCAGCAATGCGAAAGTGATCTGGTTATTATACGCAGCACGGATACATCACCTTTGTGGTCAAATGGTGTACATTTTCAGGGAAACCATGGCAACCGGCAGGAACTCAAGAAGCAAAATGTCTGACAAGCGACTCGATTAAAGAGCGAGATGAAGCGTGGTAGATCTGGTGAAGATCAAGTCGAATCTCCAGGCTGCTCCGAGTCATCAACGTTTTATCCCGCGATCCACAAGATCATCTTCAACACTCCAGGATGAAGAAACTCCAGGGTGGAGATGATGTCAGAGCAATACATCAAAATCAAACAGGACTTGCTCAAATGAGGGTCATGGGGTCAGAGTTCACGGACGTGGGTTTCCATCGAAATCAACTCGCGGGTTCTTGGTGTGCACGACATGATGCTTGCACAGCGAATGAAATGCAGTGCATCCATACCACTGATCTCAGACACTTCAAAAGGAGCTCTTCGTGCTGCCGAGGAGAAGAGACAAGAACTCCATGTTCCACTTTCGAGAAGAGGCTTTGCAGGACGGACAGTTTCTCCGCAACCTCTCATTACCAATTCCAGGAGGTTTCTGAGATCTTCTCTTCTCGGAGCAAGACGAGACAGGAGCTGAGCGCAGGCTTCCAGGAAAGAGATGAAAAGGAATGGAGATGCGTATCTGAAAAAAATAAGCGCTCTTGCTTTCATGGTGTCTGGGAAAAAAAAAAAAAAGTGTTCAGAGGAGCTTTCAGAACCGCGGAGAGATCGTCCAGACTTTAAAAGTCGTTGTTTGATATCAGACGCTGGAACACAAACACACACGGAGTTCCTGCTGCATGTTTACTCAGAAAACAAATCAAAATTATTCTCAATATTCAGATCTTTCACACTTCCGTTCATCTGAAGCGATCAGACGTTCTTCTGCATTTCTATCCGTCCCAAAGAGTCGGAACCCAAAGTGCTGATCAGAGTCTGAAAAACGTTTTTAAAACCTTCACGAGCACGTCAGCCCTGTGGGAAGCGACGACACGTCAAACTGTTCCGTCAAACTTCACAAGAATGACGTTAAGCGCGGTGTATTGTTCGAGAGAGAACAGAAAAACACCACATGTCGAACGCATCATCGCTAACTGGTAGATCTCCGTGATCGTTTCCAAAATCTCGTTCCGCACTCCGGTTTAGGGCGCAGCACCGATCGGGTTCTGGTGTGGAATCATCAAAGGTGATAAAATTGAACTGCAAACGTTCTGAAATAAGAAATATCAATTCCAATCATAACGAGTCACGGATGCAAGTTAGCGTTTTCAAAATACACTTTGAAAGCGCAACAAAATGATTCGTATCCGTGTGGGTGGGGCTTGGGTGTGAACAGTCGTGAACGAAACTCTCGTTTTTGAGTGAGTGAGGGAGTAAAAGCTTTGGTGTGAAACTCAGAGCTGATTTTGAATCCGTATAGTGAACCAACAGCCGCGATCAATTTCCAGCGATTACATCAACCTGGCGCGGTCATTAACAGCCCGTCTCCTGAAGAAAAACAGAACTGGATCTTGCTTTCAGATGAAGACGTGTTGATTAAGATTACATACTGTGACATTTCCAACATTTTACCCACAAGAGAATCCAGCTTCCTTGCTTTGAAGTCTATTTTCCCTCTCGCTAAATGTCTCTGTGCGATTAATTGACATTATTTGCGAAGTAAGCGAGGGAAAGGAAAATGCCAAAGTGTTGCGCGGATCGCTCGGAGGTGTCAGGCTGTTAACGTGGTAATGTGCCTGCGCTGCACTGCTGCAACACGTCTTTACGATGTCAGGGAGAAGACGCCATGATCGAGGCCTGTGACAGCGCGCAAAGAACCATTAGCCCATCTCAAACTGACATCTCCCCATCTTGTTATTGTGGACTGATGCAATCAGAATGCAACTCCGGTGTCGCTCTCGCAGCGCTCATCGTGGCGCTAATCAGCGGGAAGGGACTTCGTCTTGCTCGCTGGGGGGGTCTCCTCGAGTTCACAGCTTCTCCAGGACGAGAACCCTGGGTTTAATCAAAGAGCAAGCCGTATGGGATCCCCGTCCCGGTGCAGCGTCTCACATCGCGGCCGGACAACCGAGTGATTGGGAGGATGGATTACACGCAGAAGAGGTGCAGCAGGTTGAACAACAGCCGAGCCAAATCACACGACACCCGAGAGTGTCCTCGGAGACGGACGGGTCCAGAAGCTCATTCGTCGTACATGCTCGGAAACTCCGGGGAAGACGACTGTCGGAGAAAATGGCGCTGCAAGTTGGAGAAGTGAGACACGGAGGAAGCAGTGGGCCGCCTCTTTTCTCCAGCCGGTCTAAAGATATCCTCATTAAGGGTGTGAGAGCGAGAGCAGGAAGTGACAGGAATCGAGAGCTAGTCCTGACAAGTCTGAGTGTCTAAAAAAAGGTTCGAGGACTCAGAAGCAATCTCTCACCTTTCCTTTGTTTCAGTGTGGCGCATGCTGGCTCGCGGAACTCGTGGAGCTTGTGGAGCTGCCCATCAATCTTCTCATCTCACAGATCAAAATAGCGACGTGGTGCTGAACGTAAACGAGGGAGATTTAACGCTTCATTCTGTATGTTGATGAATTTCCTTTTCAGAAGTCAGGAGTGACTGATTTCATCGAATTGAAAACGAGTTTTTTTTCCCCCCAGCAGTGGAGGATCTCTCAACTACGCCTGTCCACTTTCACCAGGACAATATCCGAGATGATGAAACGTCATGTGATTTTGAGCGTCAGCAAGCCACCAAATCACCACCGTAAGACATCTGATGTGTCTGAGTGGGAGACGCGTTACCGGAGACGGTGTATAAAACTGGACCTACGTACGAATCGGAGGTCGCGACATTCCAGCACCAAGATTTCTCAAGAGTCACAAAAACTCCGCCCATAAATCACCTCAAAGCGAAGTGATGGTTGAAAAAAGTGTGTGCAGAACGAGAACCCAAAACGTGTCGTATTTACAGCCAATAAGCTGCGACTGGAAAACAAGACATGCCCATGGGCGTGGGGCATTTCGGCTCGAGAGAGCATTTAATTGGATGAGGACAAGACCTCGTCCAGGATGAGTCATGAAAACGATTGGAATCATTTGCTTGGATGTGATGAACGATAAAATTAAAACTCGAACACCTCCAAAACGATTTATTTTATTCCTTTTGTGAGATACGCCATCAAAAAGCTCAGAAACACTGATTTCACAAGATGATTAGAATATTCATGACGTGGATGCTGTACGAGTCGTCCACGACAATTGATTGAGAACAAATTCGGTTTTTCTGCTGACGATATAAAGTTAACAATGTGGAAAAGCTTCGATTTAATTTTTAACCCAGCCTGCATTGGTCATGTTGCGGAAGCAGGAAGTTTGGGAGTCGATCTGCGTAAAAACGTCTCAGACCTCGAAGCACAATTTCCTCACAATTCGAGAGTTACGTGACGTAAAGATGACAAAACAGACATCACACTGATCACGCAAGTGTGATTAATCCAGTTTGTAATCAGATTCTGCACTGATGTTGGTGTGAACAGAGATCAGCGGAGTGAAGAGATGGCCATGATGCTGGGGTTGAAACCCCGAGGAGCTGATCAGACACCCTGCACTCACTTCCTGTTGGAAACTTACAATCGTTTATCAGGAATACCGCATTTCCAGTGGGTTACAACTGTAGCTGAAGGCGTGGCGTCTTTCAGTGGAACTGAAACGAAATCTTGAAATATTTTCCCTCTTTTTCATTTTAAAATGTCACTCGTGGATATGGAACCGAGACTCAGGAGTTACAGAAGCTCATGGTGTTTTTTTTTTTTTTAAAGAAATAGTTTTGCGGATTAACGCGTAAGGACGGGATTCAGTTCGTTCGTTTGTTAATTTGGTAAAATGCTGCTCTCAGGTGGGACCCTGCACCTGTTGGTTGATTCTCGCTCCATGTTTTCTTACGTTTCATTAATTTCCCTGATCATAAACTTCACGGATCTGAAAACCTTGCGGGTTCATCCAAAAGTAGAATCGCTGGAGGTCGTTTGTTGACATGCTGAGTTCTTCTGAAAAGAAAATGAGGACTACTTTTGTTATCAAACTGCCTATGCAAAAACGCAACGTCGACTCGCTGTCACGGGCTTCAGACACGCAGGTGGCAAATGTATTCAAAACAACTCCTGCAGAACAACTAAGGTGGCGCGAACGTGTGGAGACCAGACGAGTGCGCAGGGACGACTGCGTCCAAATCTCTGAGGAACGAGGCGAAATGACAAATGTTTGGGATGGCAACAATTCGACCGTGGAAAAAAACAACAAACTTTGCAAATGGTGTGACAATGAGCTTCAGCTTTCTTTTCTGTGAACCAGAACGTAGGAGAACAGCACAAACTCCTCTGTTCCACAGCGCTGACACTGGAGACTCCTTCCATCGAGGTTCAATAAATAAATAAATAAGAAAAAGGTTTCCACCATCCGTGCTTGTGGAGGAGTGGTGAACGGGCTGTCACTATGGAAACGATAACGAGTCCATTGACACGAACGTTAATGTAAACCTGGGATTTGTCAGGAAATTAATCAGCACGAATGTATTCTTGTGTTTGGTACAGAAGAGCTCCTGGCCTCCTTCCACTCCGTCTGCAGACTCCATGTTCTCCATTTGGGATCCATCATCAGTAAATAGCGTTACGCCTTTCTGCTGATGAGGATTCTCCAATTCCCCCTGTAACAACCTGGCTCGGAGAGATACGGACTCCAGGAGCCATGCTTCTCTTAGAAGCGGGACTCGGAGTCTTATCTGTACAGGAGGAGGAGGAGGGGGAGGAGGCTGTTATCATCCTGAGCTCTGGAGAATGTCCTGGCTCAAAATCAAACAGCGAGGCCGTGACTAACCTCATTAGGTGTGTCGGGGTGGGGGCAGGACTCGGGTCCGTCTTGGATCAAGTGAGTGTCGAAAGAGTGAAGAAGATTATCCAGCCTTATTAAACGAGGAGGAGGAGGAGGAGGAGGGATGAGGTGCGAAAGAACAATCTTGTTTTTGTTCCGTTCCACATGCCATCTGGTACAGTGAGGAAAGCTCCGAGTCAGCGTTTTGACACGACGGCAGAAACCCGTCCAAACATGACACTACTTTAACGGCGCTGCTCGGCTCAGAGAGTAGTGTCTGGTCTCAAAAGTGGTCCAGAAATCAGGAGGAGACATTTCTTGAACATTTATAGAAGGAGTCTCTGGTTCTTCAGGACAGAAGAGTTGATGGTTTCTCAGAAACGAAAAGATAGATAAATAACCGTCATTCACCTGACCGTCAGAATGAACGTTTGAACGAAATTTCGTTCCACTGGATTACGTCAATATAACTGCTGCATATCGCTATTGCACACAGTTCGGGAAACAAAATATAAATTTTTACAGTTAGATACTTTAAAAAAAAAAAACCCACTTGAATAAAATATACTCTGTTACATATATTTTTTATATTTATTTATATAAAATATGAAATATATTGCACAATAAAGGATCTTCGCAGCATGTCGGATGTTGCACATATTCCCGATAGTGAGGTTCTTGTCCAGATATTTCTGGTAGGGGATTATTTCGAGTTCAGGAGTCCGGGGGGGACGACAAGCTGCATTTTTTAAAAACCTTATGAGAGCTAAGAGAGAGAAAAATGGCATGTGGGTGAGGGAACGGCTCTTTACAGCTGATAAGAGGAATTAACTTGATTTGTCGACATTAAATGTACTTCTGAAAAAATAAATAAATAGCAAATGACCAAAAACTCTAGAAGCAGCTGATCTTTGAAGTGTAAAAATTACAATTAAATATTTTTATTTTTTCAAATTTATTTGTATCCTTTTTCGTGAAGTTGTTTACTTTGCAAATTTTTTTTTGATGCATTTGATTTTTTTTTTTGTGATTATAATCACCCACCCATATTCCGACATCGAACATAAAAACAGTAAAACTTCCACTTACGGGCGCTAATTTGTGCTAAAATTAAACATTATTCCTCATGCACTCATAAAACTCGTCTTTCACCAGCACCGTGCTCCTGTAAAGAACACACAGATCCACGCCCGAGGCGCTTGTGCATCCGTGATGAAAAGGATTCTGTCACTTTCCAACACGGCTTTTGTCTGACTTGTTAAAACTCGAGGCGGGAAAATGGAAATGAATCCTTTTCAGCGAGAAACCCGCGGCCTCTGTAGACCCTGAAACCCTGCGATATCCTTCATTAAATATACTGCGACCTAGAAACGTTTTCTTTCAGGGGGGAAAAAAAACAGGATTGTTCGCTTTACGCTGAGGCTTTTGCTGCATCATCACAATACCATGCACTTGTTTATTTATTTGTTTATGCTTGTTATTGGGTGTTTGGATGTCGGGAGATAAACAGCGCCACTGACAGCTCGGGTTACTCCGTCAGATTTAATTCCAGCCTGAAAAGATGGAACTATGTCTCCAGGAGCACTGGGGGATTGTGGGTAACCGCCACCAGGGCTGCCCTGGACGATTATTTATTTATTTATTGCTTGTTTGTTCTCTCCTTAAACAGACACGAGAGCTGCAGTCACGGAGTTGACGTTAACTTAACCGAAGACGTCAGGAGACTCCGGAATCGGCACCACAACACCATGACGCTCTCAGCAGGGTCCAGTTCGACTCCCTGCTTCTTTTTCGATTTGGACTGGACCGTCTCTCTCTCTCTCTCTCTCTCTCTCTCTCTGCTCCTCCCTTCTGTTTTCACGACGTTAATTGTTTGGTGCCGAAGAGCTAAAAATAAAAGGTTGATAATGGACCGCTGTTTAATTAGTAACGATCATGACAAACAGCAATTCATTCCTAAGAACTCTGTCACACACACACACATCTGTTTGTCCTGAAAAAGTTCAACGATCTCAAAGTTCAACGGTCTCAAAGGTCAAGATCTCAGGGAGCCGGTGTGGAAGTGACTCTCCAGTTTCCTCTCGGCTCGTCTTTACAAGCGATGGACAGAAACCAGATCAGGGAACCAGTGAAGAACTGGAGACGGCTGCTGTTTGGAGTTTGTGATGTCATCAACATGGGCCTGGCTTTCAGAAACGTTTCGTTTGGTTTACAGCCGGAATGGTATTATTCAGACAGGAGTCACGTGCTTCGTGTGATTAGTGATCTCTGTATTAATCACAGAGTGGGCGTGTCTTCACAAAATTAAATTCATTCAATGTGTACGACAGTCCTTGGAAGCTGATCATTCAGAGGTCACATGACCACAATAGGCATTTATTAACTCCATAACTTCCTGGAAGCAGCATCGCTTCTCCGACACGCCCTTTTCAACCCAGTTCTGAACAAGCGAGCACTTCCTGTCTTATCTCATCTCATCTGAGCAGAGACGGTCTTCGACCTGATCGTCTTTATAAACCAGAACCCACACTCCAGATTTCTCCGAACCCCGTCTTTCTCCGAACAGATTCCAAAACACTCGTTTGTTTTCCATATTCAACACAAATTTCACAAAGCGAGTGCATCGTAAAGGCAGACGCAATTAGCCCTCGCGATCGGTCTGAAACGCAGACAACGGACGGCCCGCTTTTAATTTCACCCCCCCATTATGTCCTCGTAACGTCATTACAGCGAAGCAAATGGTGCAACTTATCTTCAATTAGTCAGAGTTGTTGGTCATTAGGTCGGAGCAGGATGGAGAGCTCAGTGCCACGGGGCCTGGTGTCAGCGCTAATGAGACAGCGGAGCTTTACAGCAGCTTCAGCAGGTCTTCAGCCACATGCTTGAGACATCAAACCATAATTCAGTGCGAGTCTGAAGCTCGAGGGAATAATCTGAGGACGAGGAGCATCAGATTGTTTTCAGAAGATCCTGTGACTCCGCCCATGCCGTGAGAATAAAATCACAAGTGTGACGAAACAAACTTAGTTTTTGCGACTCAAGTGTTTTACTTCCCTTACACCACAGCAGTTTGCCCTTGAGGGCAACTTTAATGACTTTTTAATCCGTTTAATTTTGTGGAAATTACTTCCTGTTCTCACTTGACACATCAGAGCAGCGATAAACAGTTCTTCCTTCACCAGCCTCTTTTTTCCTTGAGATTCAAGTTAATAATAATAATAATAATAAACACAACTGTTGTATTTTGCTTCTGAGAAACCACAAAGTGTTTCAACTCCTCTGTCCTGAAGCGGGTTGGAAAACCCTGACTACAGATCGATACAAAGCTCTGACGCTGGAGACTCCTTACGGAAAAGTTTCAGTAAACTTCGCCCTATCGATAATCACCTTTTTTTTTTTTAAATCTGTTTATTTGGAGCGTCCAACACACCACAGAAGCGCATTAATCTCAACCTGATCATCATCTTGTCTACGGTGGGTGGAGTCACATTCAAACAAGCAATTTTTTTTCTTTTAATGTCGTCGTCCATAATCCAGTCAATGTCCAATCCAACACCACAGGGATGTTCCGAGAGAGCTCGAAAAGATCTTCCAGAACTGTGAGAAGATTTTAACCAAGAAACAAACATGTCCATGGAGCTCAACTTGGCCAAAGTCAAAGGCAGAATCCAAAGCACGTGTGAGGGAGCAGCGCTCAACAACAACGGATCCTGCAAATCCCAGAGTGCTCAGTGACGGCGGAGGGGTGTGTACGGGTTCGATAAAGAGGACTGAGACTCCAGTGTGAGACACGAGGGCCACCCGGCTGAAACACACATCGCTTTCCTCACATCCCTGCCAAGTCTTTTCCCAACAGAACCAACCGCTTCAGCAGGAAACGCACACAGATTCCACAGGAAGTGAGTCGGCTGACGCTTGGTAATGTGATTTTGGCGAGGCTGTGCTGAGGGACACTTCTCTTTTGCAGCCTTGACTCTTCAGAATCCATCTGTGCCTCGTGGAAATCAGTCTGGTTATCGACGTCCACAGCGAGAGCACTTTCTGATGAAAGCGAAGAATCTTTCCGACAGGATTTTTCCGAACTCATTCCCTCAGCGGAAGCAGGAACGTCTTGACATAAACACAGAGTTGTTTATTTATCATCAAGAAAAGCTTGGATGATCAAGCTCTGTATTGATCAAGCGAGTTTTTTCAGTTTGGTTCTCTTTATCCAACAATTCACAGAAATCAAAGTTAAACATTATTGATGAATTCTTTCCGCTTCCAGTTGGAGTTACGCTGTGAATGTTTTTGCCGCTGGAGCTTTTTTTTTTCTTTTTCCCCCTTTTTTGGGTTCATTTTATATTTGAGTTTGGTTTTGTGTCTTTTTTGCTACGCTCTTCTAGATCGCTCATCGAATTTGCCCGCTGCTTGCCGGTTGTGTTGGTGCTCCGGACCCAGGCTCCAACCAAGTACATCTCGCTGCAGCCTGAGGGACTGGATGTGGGTGGAGAGACATGTCACACACTTACCATATATGGACATACAAAGGTTAAGGTTATAGTTCAGGTGTATCCTGGAGTCATCTTTACATCCAATCACTTGATACATGATCCGAATCCCCTGATCATCTGCTCTTCGAGGACTGCGTGTCGCGCTTGAGCGCTTTTCCTAAAGCATAAAGTGGCCTCCGGTTCGAGAAAGGCGCCTTCTGAAATTATGAAGCATAATTCTTCTTATTCTTGGTCAGAGATTCAGGCAGTGAGATGAAAGTGAAATCATTTTTCTGACCCGATTTTTTTTCCAAGCTCATCCATGACCAATTTTCTGATTCGCTCCATTTTGCCATACGTCCACACAAACTCTTCATTTACTGTCAAGGATGATAAAACATGAAAATGCACACGTATCAGCCAGACCTGAGAAGCGAGCTTTGTTTATGAGCCTCATATCCCTGAGGGAGAACTGAAAGGATACAGAGGCTGACTCCTAGGTGTCTGCTCAAGGGGTCCCTTACATCCAAGTGACTAGAAGCTAAGGGGCCTCCAACACTGTTCCCTTCATACTGATAATTGCGACAGGTAACATGGATGTGGA
>JAODKS010000024.1:1260942-1273539 GCA_028877415.1 Sciades dowii | reverse complement strand
GTTAGGTTAACTGGTGACTCTAAATTGACCGTAGGTGTGAATGTGAGTGTGAATGGTTGTCTGTGTCTATGTGTCAGTCCTGTGATGACCTGGCGACTTGTCCAGGGTGTACCCCACCTTTCGCCTGTAGTCAGATGGGATAGGATCCAGCTCGCCTGCGACCCTGTAGAACAGGATAAAGCGGCTAGAGATAATGAGATGAGATCTCAAAACACACCCATGGCTCAAAACAGTTGGAAAACACACACACACACACACACACACACACACTTCCTCTTTTTTCTCCATCAGTTGATCAGTTCTTCCTCCTTTCATGCTGCTGTTTACTTCCTGGTTTCTCTTCCCTTTGCTGCTCACACACACACACACACACACAGTGTACTATAACGTCAATTGGGAAGTACAAGGTCAAACACACGCACACTTCATGTACTCATAGGGATTTTTTGTTTTGCATTTTTGTTTCCATTCGTTCCCCAATTTTAAAATAAATTTCTGAAAAGAAAATGTCAGTAGATCTGCGTTTCCATCAACCATCACTCACGTTCAGGTTACTGACACAATCCAATTCAGCGGACAGGTGATTCACTCTACACAACATCCTTCAGCTGATTCATTTGAAACTTGATTCACCAGTTTATCCCAGAAGTGATCCGTTTGATTCAGACAAGCGACTCCTCATTCAACACACGATTCATCGGATTCAGCCGAGGCACAAATTCAACCGATTCCTCAGATCTGAATCAAATGATTCGAAACAAGAAATGGTTCATGGTTCCCATTAATCTGATTCATCTGAGACACCTGATTCACCCGATTTATTTAGGACTCGATTCAACTGTGATATGATTCAGTTGATTCACTTACAGAGAGATGCTCGAGAGAACACTGAAGCATTGAGTTTTGCGACGTTCAGGCTCTTGGATTTATTTTTTCTAAATAAAGTTGATGAGATGGATGGAAAGTAAAAACGTGAAAACCTAAACACACTCCAAGCAACTCCACCTTTCACATGTGGAAGATCAGACGACCAATCTCCAGCGCACAGGGTTAAAAGACACTCGTCTGATATTTCAGGAAACGCGCCCGATTCCATTTTTGACCATCAAGATTCAGAACCCCGAATTGCATCTCCACACACACCCCGTAGTGTATTCCCACCATACACACTCACACAGCCTGAGGAAAACCAACCAACAGGCGGACATTCACGTTCCTCCTTCATCTTGAGGACTGCTGGAGAACACTGGAGGAAGCCAAAAATGGAAATGGACTCACCCTGGAAGGACTGTCTGGCTCGTTCCACCAGTTCTTCGACGGGGTAACTGGCCAGATCACCTCGCGCGTGCTTGGTTTTGCAGTAAGTGCAAGCGTTCAAACATCTAAAGGACAGGAAGATAAAGAGAACATGTTAGCTTCGCAACAGAAACACTTTCCACACGGACCATTCCAACTTTTCCTCTGAGAACCTCATGGATACTTAAGTTGAAGTCTTGAAGTCGAGAGCCCACGTTCTCCTGAGGCTATGATATACACCAGTCTAGCTTGTTCTATCGTCGACTCTCATTGTTTGGAAAACAGGGTTCTTCAAGAGTTCCTCAGACGGCACGGAACCTTTGGAAGAGTTCTTCTGTTGTCGTCGAAACACAAGTTTCCATTTTCAGCAACGTGTTTTTGCCTTATGTCTTTCAAATCTTTCTATGTTTTTACCCTGACATGCTTGCACCTCGTGAGAGCAAAATGGCCGACAAAACGACATAGCTAGCTTCGCAAAAATCAATCAATAAATAAAATTAACCACTACTCAAACGTGTTCCTCGTTTGTGTAATCAAGTGCATCGATTCTGTCTAATTCTAAAAAATATTTTGACGTGGTGAAGTTTTCTGTGAGATGTTTATTTAACACTGATGGAAGGAATCTCCAGAGTTAGAGGTAAAGCAGTAGGAGGTAAAACTACGTTTTCCGATATCTTCAGGGCACAGAAGGTGACACTTTCTGCTGTTTCTCAGAAAAACATGCTTGAGGAGAGGGTGTAGGAGAACGAGGAGTCTGCTGAGGGACACGAGTTCCAGCTCATTTCCCTTCTCACCAAGATGGAGCGTAACAAATCAACCCCACCCCCAGGCAGTGAGATGGAAGAGCTCCGAGGTACGACACGAGTCAACCCAGTGATCTTCTCGAGGCAGGAGGAATCGAGATTTAACTCCTCCCGGCCAGCCGTTATGAGCAACATGAGCATCATCACTGTATAAATCTTCTTTTATGTTATTCAAAGCCTGAAACAGCCCGAGGGCGAGGGTGTGTGAGATCACATGGACAACAGTCATGATGCAAAAACTTCATGCGATCCAATTCAGAGCGAAACAAAGCCCTTTTTGCATTCTAATCTTAAAAGATCCTCCGCAGCGTGGCTCTGTGCTCACACGCCCCATCAGCCTCGGTCGTCGTCTTCAAAAAGACAGGCCGGCTGGATAAATGGGCCTTCGTAGACGCTCCAGGCGTCTCGTTTCTGACATGAGACGCGCTTGAATGGGGACCATCGATCTCACAGCACTTTCCCAAATTAAACCCAGTTTTACAAAAATGGAGGACGGGTCACATGGCCTGGGCGCTTGGAGAAAACGGGCTCCTTTCCCAGCCCTCCAAGCGCTTCACTCGTGGTCTTGCTTTAATGCAACAGCAGGTCATTAAGGCTTCATCATGACCTCAATTTAATATCTCATAGCTTCGTGAACTAATCACTGGATCAAGTGCTATTCTCCACGCTGCTGAAGAACGAGTGCAGAAGCCAGTGTTCAATCAAATTCCAACGAGGATATTCAACAATGTCTTGGCGACAGACAGAACTCCGATTAGATTTATTTCAACACCATTTTGCCATCTTCTCGTTCAGATATCACGTTCATATTTTTATTTTTTGGTTCGCTTTTAAACAGTCTCTTGCTTTGATGTTGCATCATATTACATTTGACAGCAAAGAATAAACAAGAAACACATTTTCCTTCATCAGTCAGCATTTTCTACGCCTGATTTTTTTTTTTTTTCAGCTTAAACTCAGGTGCTGGTCTTTGTTGGTCGAGATTCTCCTGAAAAACTCCATCTCAGACGCGAATCGCACTCAGGTGAGTTTTTCACCTGAACCCTGTTCCCAGAAAATCGACTCAAGAATGTGCGTAAATCTGGGCGATTACAAATACCTGTTAACTTTCCCCACGTAAATCCCGACTTATCTTTTTGGAACGGAGCTGTAACAGGAATCTTCCGCCTTCTCTAAAACCTTCTGTTTAACCCAACTGAACAAATCTGCTTACTGAAACTCGTCTCTGCCCCCAGGTCGCCACCTGCAGCGGATTAATTTCTTAATTACTTTCTTTGCAAGCTCTGCATTTCCACTCTTCATTAATTAGGAGGGAAGACACACAAGGACAAGATGCTTCGTCGCGACTCCGAAGGCAGAGACAAAACATGGGGGATGAGGGGACCCTGGTGAAGCCCCTCGATTCCTCTTCCTCGTTAATTCGGCGACACTGCTGACTTCGAGACAATGCAGGAACGCTTAGAGCTCCCTCGGTTTATTAATTCAAGCCCCAGTGTGAGCGTCTGCACAAAATTACAACCCTAAAAAAAGGTCCGAGGGAATAAGAACCACTTCCGGAGACTCGGCCAAGGTCCCAAGGCAACAGCGATCGTTTTGTCGTGCGTGGGGTTTGTGCAAGAGGAGAACGTAATTAAAAAGAAAGTATAAACCTCGACTAAGTGGTACACAGCTCATCCTGTTTCACAGCAAGGAAGACGAACCAAGGACGAAAGCAATATCTTGAGCTGTAAAACAGCAAGACGAAGCGTGTCGTAACGTCAAAGACCAGCCAAAACGTGCAGCGGCAAGGGTTACTGTGGTAAAAAGGCAAACAAAAAGAGCACACGCGTGCCAGTGCTTTGTGGTGAAGCACGATGGGTGTCTTTTCTCTCCGAGTACAAGAGAGAGCTGATGAGTCAGGGTAGCCATGGAGATACGCGAGTAAACAAACGTCTTGGACAAAAAACTCCAGCTCAGCCAACCACATCACAGGAACGACTCATGCTTGTCGGCCGGCCTCCATCTTCTTCTCTCGCACAAACATGGAAAAGCAAGCGAACTCTCACACCCACACGACAGAACAGCCCGCAAACACAGCTGGCAAAAAGACAAGACTTTCAGCTGGGCAGTGGTATAAAAAAAAAGCCAAATAAAGATGCACCATCGTGAATAATTACAAGGGAATACGCACAAAAACAAACCAGACAATAGAACTTGCACCATGGAAGACCTTTTCCACGCTAATTCACTAACCATCTTTATTTTGAGAATGTACAAGAACATTCTCGTTTTTCACCCCCCGTGATCCCGTTAAGTCACGGACGAGTTCATAAGATCCGGGACAACGAGGTGATGCTCGGGTTAAAAGCTCAGAGGAGGAGATTACGGGAGCTTAGAGCGTCACCCCTCGGCTCTCACGCTCAGCCTTAACGAGCTTTAACAAGCTTAATCATCAGATCAACACGGGTCGATCAGAATTAATTAGAGGCCTGTGGAGATGTGCTGGGTCTGTTAAAAGTCTGACCTCTTTGTAGTGCTCAGGACTTTTTGGGGGTTTTTTTGTGCCCCAAGGACTTTTATTAGTGCTGTAGATTTGTGTTGTTCCTCTCAACCAGATGACCTCAACAGGCTGCACAGCAAAGAAGCGTTCGACAAGACTCTCTGCTGCGATTCCCACTTCAGGAATCCAAAACCTCATTCAGGCTGGAAAGACCCGACGTTAACAAGGCAGCCGGACAAGTTGTACCGAGCCTGCCATCTTCTGATGATGCGTGAAAATCAGGGTGACAGAAGGGAAGGAAGTGTGCGTCTGTTGGGAATGAAGTGGAAAAGTGCGTGTTGGAGTTTCCCAGACTGACGCGACGTGAAGCGTTATGGAGCAACTCTTCATCCACTCACCACATCTCTCGAGAATATGTTTGCAGGTTGGATGGTGAGATGTTGACTCGAGTTTTGAGGAGATCAGCAACGGACACAGGAATCCATTTGCTTTAAAAGCTCTCGGCGGCAGACACGACGGCTCGTTAAAGGGCTCTCGAGTATTAACCTCGACCCCTTCCTGTTAACAGCGCTCTCGGCTGATTGGTCAGAAGGTCCATCACTGCATTCGTTTGAAGATATGATCATTTCTATATATTCAACAAATAATTTGTGCAGTCGTTGATATGGTGAAAGATGCTGTTTCTGGAACATTTCAGGAAGGAGTCTCTGGTGTAACAGTCAGAAGTAAAGCTGGAACTTCTCAGACAAGTCATCATGACAGCAAAGTTGAAGCAATTCAAATTCCTGGGCTAATTTTGGCTTGTTGCCATTTAATCGATGCTGATGGACGGTTCGTGAGAACTTTAATGCCTTGTTTGTTGTCGGCTTTGTCCGAGCTCTCTGACGGACTCTCAGGTAAACGAATGCATCATGTTTTCCATCAGGACGTTCGTGAGACGACTGTCTCATCTGGTTTCCTCCCGTCCCTCCTCCTCTCCGTCAGTCTGACAGCACTCTCTCCCTCTGTAATTGCATAATTAAAGAGTAATCATCTTCTGATCTGTGATGCCGTAGCCCTCTGCTCTCACAGACAAGAAAAATGGAACGCTGGTTTTTAATTAAGAGCTAATCTGAGCAGCGAGGCTGTAATCTGAGAGCCGGGAACCCTGCACCAGGTCACGATACAAGCGCACAGACCTTCAGGACTTGGCTCAGCTGGCAGTTTGTGACGAGTCAAGTCTGAAGCGTTACTCTGTTGAGCTCAATGGAAATGATAAAAATGAAGCAACAAGGCCATTCTTGGTTCAAAGTCAGGGTTGGACAAATTAAATTAATTCGCTCGTGCACTGGAGAAGTGAAATCTCCAAAGTGATCGTCCAGAAGTCCAAGGAAGCAAACGAAAAACGTTGTGCAACGTAATTTCTCAAAGAGAAACTGGAAAGACATCTGTGTTCATTAATCCAGACTGTGGAAAACAAGCCAGTACTCGGATCCCTGTGAGGACCGACTTTATTTCACCCGAGTCTGTCTCCGCTCCAGACAACCTTTCTGGTCATGAAGCGTGATGTTTGCAGCCTCGATTTCAAAAAGGCAGAACATTTTTAATGAACACTTCAGAAGTGTTTGAATGTGAGGTATGCAAGCATGAGAGTTTCATTAAAGCCACAAAAGGACTCAACTGGCTCATCAATAAAAACGTTGATGAACCAATTCACTCTCAGCCGTCTGGCCGACACCTTGTCTTTAGACATCCGTGAACAAAAAACCTAAATCATCCGGATCCAGAATCTGCTCGTCCTTTCCACCCAGGTTACTGATGCATCGCAAGCGAAGGAAGATGTTCCAACTCCAACAAATCCCTGGGAATCAAACAGGGGTCCTTCCCAACTTATGGTGCCCACGGTTCCAAATCAAACTGTGAAGTGTCTCAGCACTGGCAGGTTTTTATCCTGAGGTCAGGGTGAGCAGAGGAATCCAGAAATGAACTTCATGACAATTTCCAGAATGATCCATTTGTATTCCAAATAATAACCAGTTCCAAAAATCAAGTAAAAATGTGAAGGAAACAAAGGTCATGAAGGTGTTTGTCCCACAGTGCTGTGCTGCAGTCTGGATGCTGCTCATTGTCTTCTTTGTGGTGGTTTTCCCCTCCATAACCATCACCTCTGTTGGACTCTTTTTCTAGTCAGGAGCTGGGGAAGAACATCAAGTCCCCAGACGTTTAACCTGGAAGTCCTCAGAGGTTTTGACTTTACAGATACCTGAACAGGAGCTCAGGATTTCAGACTCGGATATTTATTTCAAAGAATGAGTCATAACCCCTACACTGACTTTTTGTTTATTCCTTTATCGACTCTTTCTGACGCTCGGTTCCAGGCCAGCGTGGGACGTCAGGTTAGAAGAATGCTCGTTTTCATTTCCTGTGACTTCATGTGGTTGCTGAGAAGTAGTACATGATGAGTAATACCATACATGAAGAGGAACCACACACACACATGCTCACATGTAAACAGATGAAGCTTGGTGTTTATGTGCCCCCAGAATGCTTTGAAGCACTTCCCATCATGCTTCCTGTTTTAGCCCAGTAAGTACGTCGTTCAGCCTCTTGGGCTTCTTGTTTTGATGATGGTTAGACATCACATCTCCTGCAGGCTTCGACTGACGTGTGCGTTTTCGCTATTACACTCTGATGTTCCTGACACTCGTGACACTTCAAACCAATTGAGAATATTTCAAAGCAGTTTCTCTGCGCTATCAAAAAGTATGAAAAACTATCATGTGAAGTACAGCGTATTCCCATGGACTCTCATCTGAGGTTACCTTCAAGTCTTTTCCATCTTCTAGATCCAAACATTCGAAGTCCAGACAGCAACATCAAAGCTGAGTCTAAATACTCGGGAATTATTATTTTTCGCAAACAGAACAATATGATTTCACACATTCATTACTTTTAGTTTCGGGGATCACGACTTGATCACATGGATGTGACTTTCTTTCCTTTTTCTCTGAACGTGAAGCAGTTTTTCATTTCCCAGTCCAAATGTCTGACCATGAAGCAGCAAATAACACTCCTTTATCACCAAGAATGCTGCACACGTCGCCACGTCAAGTACAGAGACGTAGAGGAACGCACTGAGAATTCCAGAAATCATGGAAAGACAATTTTGCCAGTTTCTTCAGAGCCCCTGTAAGCACAAGTATCACCTGCTCCTGAAGGAATTCTGACCAACCCAGCTCCATCCTGAAGGAATTCTGACCAATCCGCCTTGCTCACAAAGTCAGTCTGAGCAATTCCACCTGCTCATGCAACTCAACAACCCTGCCTTTGCCTGTCGCGCTTCCGACCAATCCCGCCCACTCCTGAAGCAATTCCGACCAATCCCGCCCACTCCTGAAGCAATTCCGACCAATCCCGCCCACTCCTGAAGCAATTCCGACCAATCCCATCCACTCCTGAAGCAATTCCGACCAATCCCGCCCACTCCTGAAGCAATTCCAACCAATCCCATCCACTCCTGAAGCAATTCCGACCAATCCTATCCACTCCTGAAGCAATTCTGACCAATTCCATCAACAGATGAAGGAATTCTGACTGATCCTGCAAAGTTTTAGAGCTGTTCTTCCCAATAACACTCGCTCAACCCACTTTTCTGTCCTGAAGCACATCCCCACCTGTAATTTCTGTAAAGTTGGCAATCTAAGTCCTTAAAAAATAAAATCAAAGAAACTAATTCGTGCTTTTTTTCCCTTGAAAATTACTGTTCTGGTTTTGGTTTTTGAGGTTGTAAATGTAATTCGTGTAAAGCGTATGGCCAGGAGTGATGTCATGGTGGATTAATTTAAAACCAGTCCAAACATCTAAACCCACCTGGAGTCGTTCTTTTCGGGATATCTGAGCTGGAATTAATTAATTAGTTTCTGACATCACTCTCGAGCACCAACTCCGAGGAAAATCCGCTGGAATGATTAGATCGTCTTGTGCTCCATCATTGTGGTCCTGGAGGTCTGATACTTTATCCCACTGTGTCCCTGTTCATAAACTGAATTCACCATAAAGCATCAGTTTCAAACCAGACCTCATGCGTGAACGTCCGGTTCTCTATCAGCCCTGACATTTGGAGGCTGAAAGGATAGAGGGGTCTTTGTGCAGGAGTGAAACTGCAACTGGGGTTTTCCATCTCTCGCTCTCTCTCTCTCCAGGACTCATGATCACTTGATCCAGGCTGCTTATCAGCTCATGTCTCTCACTGCTCACATTTACTCCCAGACTGATTACGACATTATGGAGCTCCTCTATGCACCACTGACCTTCGCTCACCGCTGTGTGTGTGTGTGTGTGAGAGAGAGAGACACACAAACACTCTACTCCTGATGACCCTAATGGTCCGGACTCGGAATCATTATAACTGTTTCGAGTATCGTGTTTCGCTTAGACGTGTGCGTCATGGTAGCAACCTCGTGTTAAAGTCAGTCTTGAGATCTCTGCTCTCGTGTCTCTGGAGCACATTTTGGGTTGAAACACTAAACATTTGGAGTTTTGGTCATTTCTGTATCCTTTAGAATCATGTGCATGGCGTCATTTTTTTCTACACTGACTTGATTTTTTAAAATGTATTTATTTTTTTTACTTCATTCAAACACGATATCAATTCTATAATGCGCGTACACACGAATTTAGCGAATTAAGCTTTTTCACAGCTTCATTTAAAACTTTTCTGTTTATTATTCTGTTTATTACACAAAAAAAAAACTAGAAATGAATTCAAGGTCGAATCACATATCAAATTTAACTTTAGTATATTTCCGGTTCTCAGAGATCCATCAACACCAGATGAAACCAAAACCCCACTCAACGTTTTGCCCCAATCACAGACCTGCTGAGAATCGGAGCCGAGTGATATCACGGGAAAATTCATAACAATATTTTACATCGATGTATTATTTGGAGAGATTGTCAACAGTGTGATTTTTTTTTTCCAAAATTTTTTTCTATTTTATCAAAGAATTTAATTCCAAACTGACTGCCAGCAGATGGTTTAATGTTTGTCCTTAACGTTCCGTGAACCTTTTTTTTTTTGGCAATGCTGCTAAAAACTGAAACCCATGGAGAGGCTTTTATGCGTTAAAGTTGAGCTCAACCCGCCTCGAGGTCACCCTCGGGTGCACACGTTATGAGTCCAGTGTTTCTCCTCCTCCTCTTCTCCTCCTCTGCATTCATTACTCCCAGACCACTGATAACACGGCTGTTTGAGTTTATGACTGCGTTGGGGCGCTGCTTGTTTACCGAGCCTGAAAGAACTCGGTTTAGTTTTTTCCTCTTTGGAGAACCTTTCTGCTTTTCAAGCAAAGGTCAGATGAACGTGTCGCCGCTGGGCGAATGCTTCATGAACTTTTCTCTCCTAAACCAGTCGAGCGTTTATTGTCTCTGCTCGACTCTGGCGAGACGCCGCTCCCACCCAGAGAGTCACGAAATCCAAACCAGTGAGCTCGAACGTGCATCACAGAGGTGCAATAAAAACAATCATGCTTCCTCTTTTTGTCAGCGCTTGTGTTTATTCCCCCGTTCTGCTTGCACTGACAAAAAAAAAAAACAGCCATGAGGTTGAGAGTTCAAGTCTTCTGAGTGAGCTTAATTAACCAGAGCGTGATTGAATGTAACGTGGAAAACACTGAGCAGTTCCTCTTTGGCTTCAATTGAAGGCAGAGTCCACAGTAAAGGCAGTAAAAGAAGCTGAAGCAAGAAAATAACACATTGTTCTTTTCACAATGGCTTCAGTCGTCCAGCTGGGAAAGCACAGCTGCGTGATTATTAAATATTACACCAGTTTACGCCACATCACTGCTGGATTCCGACTGGTCAGAATGTTGATTCATGTTCTTTTAGAGCAGCTCACAGGTTTATATCAAAGGGGAACTGAAGTCATTTTTAAACTTGCTTTATTTCTTAACGAATGTGTTATTCAATGATGTTTTCGGTTGTATTAACCTTATATCGTGACTCGTATCTTACACTTGGCGGCCTTTTCAGTTTTTAGCCATGTTGAATGGAGTTCGTTTGGTCCACGGCAGGCGTCGCTTAAACGCGTGATCTTCACGAGACTTCAAACGTGAAGTGTCAGCGCCGCCATTTTGAAAACTGTTTACACAGCAGCCATATCGCCATATCGTTCCAATTTAGATTAATTTCGAGATTCACCAGCTTCATCAGTGATGGAGATTATTCCGTATGACTTCAAACCAACGTGGAGTAGAGAAGAGTTGGAAAGACGACAGGATAAGGACGAGTCCGTCGCGCTGGCATTTACGTCGTTCCTGTCGCACAATTAAAACGTGCCAGATCAGGCGGCTGGTGGGTTTTCAAAATAATAAACACATGCGTGTGTTTTTGTGATAAATACGTATTATACTGAGCGCATTTCCCAGATAATCCTCACTAAGGTTTCGGACAGCGCTACAAAATGGCGTCCACACTATATAGTGAGTAGGGAGCGATTTCGGACGCAGGGAAAACTTCCGGCTTGATCACGTCAGCATTCGAAAGAGGCCGTGCGCGTCTTTTGACAACGTTGGCGGATGTCGGTCACTTTGATTTCCGCTGTCCGTTTTACTTCCGTCCTACGATGTCTCGCACAGGATTCGTTTACGGCCGTTGCTTTGACATGTGGGCTGATATATTACAGAGCATATTTCAAACACTCTGAACCTGCTATAGCAGCGAGAAAATGGCGATCAAAAATGCATTCCTACATTTAATAAAATGAGATAAATAGAATTTTGATTAAAAAAAAATTGCCTTCAGTTCTCCTTTAATGCCTGTTGGAATCGTCCACAGAAGGAGTCTCCAGCGTCGGTGCTTTTAACCAGCATGAAGTCTCGTGAATGTTTGTTGAACTGTTCGACAGTTGGTCGCTGCTCCTTGTGGCGAATCGTCCTCTGTGCTCAGATGATTGCTCTTTCGCTCACTGATGGCGTAATGGTCTTGGGACGAGGAGGGAGGAGGGACACGGCGTCCTGATGATGTAGAGGTCTGTCAGGCAGCAGGCGAAAGCCGACCCTTTCACGTTGACCCCTGCATCCAGCACATCAGCTGCGAGTACACCTGCGAGGACGGCTAACCCAGTTTAGCTCGCCGTCCTGCCCCTGCCCAGGGTGTCTATTTATCTTGCGCTGTTAAGGATGCAGGAAGCGCTGGCAGATGGAGACCCGCGTCCAGCGCTGCTCCGACGACACCACATTAAAGTGATTGAGGTGTGCCTGCTGGCTCCTATTTCATGGCCGACAGCCTGCGCTTGGCGAAAGGCCTTATTTCCACAACACAGCTGATCGGAACAATGGCTCGGTCCCAGCCGTCTGTGCAGGCAGGAGGGAAATAAAGATGGACAAAAACACCTTTTTTTCTTCCTTCCGAGAGAAAATTTGGCAACGATACATGGTTCTGTCACCATGATGCATGCTAATGGGTTTGACCGTCGCACCAACGTGAGCAGAAATAAGAATCGCTGACAAACTTCTCCCAAACTTCGTTTTCCGGCTGCAGCTCTGACATCAGGCCTCGTTCATCAGACTCAACAGGATTATTTGTAAATCATTCACAGGCGCGCTCGCACAACACCGTGCTGCTCATGAAAATGCAGAGTTTGGGGGAAAAACAAACAAACATTCGTTATCCTTCGAGTAAATTTACGTCCAACTCCCATGAACCTCGACTGAGCTCCTGTCACTGAGTTACTGAGATTTTATTTTATGTCCAGGTTTACGCTGTCAAGACTGGATCCCTTTTTTTTTAAAAAATATATATAAATTTCAACTGATAAGTAGGATGAAAGTAATGGCACCCTCAAAAAGGAAGAAGAGTTGGTTATGGCGTGTCTCTCGTCGTCGTCGGTAAATCAATCCAGATGGGAAGGCTTTAAAAAATAAAGCCTGAAGCAGATTCCCAACAGCTTTCTTGTTGCATGAGGAAGGAAATGTTTACACTCAACATCCCATATCTTTTAACCCCCCCCCCCCCCCCAAAAAAAAAGGGGGGGGGGGGGGG
>JAODKS010000024.1:694708-706599 GCA_028877415.1 Sciades dowii | reverse complement strand
AAGGACCAGAATGAAATCCAGTTTTCATTTTTTGTAAACTTGACAAAAACAAATTGATATTTATATTAAAAACCAAAACACACAGCTCTGGTTTGTTATTGTGATTTTATATACGGCTGGATATTAAACTGCATGCATTACTCCGTGTGTTTGTCCCGTTTTGTGTCCGTGTGGTCTGACTTTAATGGGCTTATTCCATTATGTAAAGTTCCTGACCCACTTGCTTGAGGAAAACCGCATGCTCTGAAATCCTGGGGTGTAAAATAAAAAAAAAAACCTGAGACCCCAGGTCATTTCCGAGCCTGTCTGTGTCACAGGCCCGCCTCGTAACTCACACAGCCCTGTAACCGCACGTAAGGTATGGTTTCACACAGTTTGCTTCTCACTCCTCCGGGCCGGGCCTGCCTAAAGCAACACGGCTCACTCCAAGTCCGGTGGAAACAGATCCAATCGGCGTCGCTCCACTCATAAATCAAACGCCACAATCTGAGTTTTACCCGTGATTTATTTCATCAAAAGAACGTATAAAAGTACACCGATTGCCTGGGGCCTCGTATCTCAAAGACAAGTGAAAGTAAGAGAAGAATATCGTTACAATGGACATCAAAACAACACCAAATTACGCATGTAATTATCAGATTATAATACGAGCCATAAATCTGAGGAAGTAGCGAGTCGACATCGAGCAAAAACCAGGAGCAAATTGTTGTGCTAATATTTTCCTTCTGAAATGCTCCGAGGACTTAAAAATGTAGTCATTTTGTTCTCGTATTTATAGTTCCTGTCCCATGTCCTGAACTCCACACATTGATGAGCTGCCATGGACGATGGAATGCAGCAAAGCCGATTCATGGCCCATAAAAAAGTCCTGCGCTGCTGAAGACACGAAACAAGCGGGAAACGAGAGTTTCACAATGTTCTATAGTGGGCGGGGAATTTTCATTTTTAATTCATTTGGCCACAATGACTGATCCTCAGGAAAAAAAAGACCTTTCTCTGACAATAGATTCCCGACAAAGTGCTTTTGCTGCTTTCCATGACAATAGAGTCATGACAAAGCAAATCCAGAGACTTAATTAAGTCGTCTCTAATTGTATACGTTTTTAGACATTTTTTTATGATGCACTTGGTTTGACTTCTCAGAGCACCAGAGTTCACTTTCACTGGATTTCCAAATCTTCAGTTCAATGAACTCTGACACAGACTCGGAATTTAGGATTTTGCATTTATTGCAATTGAAGGAAAGAGAAAAAAAATTAATTAAAAAGCTGTGTGAAGGATTCGACAGCATAAGGGATTCGATTCGTCTGGACAGCGTAAGGGATTTGATTCATCTGGACAGTGTAAGGGATTCGATTCGTCCGGACAGCGTAAGGGATTCGACTCGTCTGGACAGCTGTGAGGGAAGTGACTTGTCCGGACAGCTGTGAGGGATTTGACTCGTCTGGACAGCATGAGGGATTCAACTCGTCCGGACAGCGTAAGGGAATCGACTCATCCGGACAGCTGTGAGGGATTCGACTCGTCCAGACACCTGTGAGGGATTGGACTCATCCGGACAGCATGAGGGATTCAACTCAGCCAGACAGCATAAGTGATTCGACTCATCCAGACAGCTGTGAGGGATTCGACTCGACTGGACAGCATAAGGGATTCGACTCATCCGGACAGCGTAAGGGATTCGACTCATCCGGACAGCGTAAGGGATTCGATTCATTCGAACAGCGTAAGGGCTTCGACTCGTACGGACAGCATAAGGGATTCGTTTTGTCTGGACAGTGTGAGGGATTCAATTCGTCCGGACAGCTGTGAGGAACTGAACTCTTCTGGACACCGTAAGGGTTTCGACTCGTCCGGACAGCATCAGGGAATTGACTCGTCTGGACAGCTGTGAGGGATTTGACTCATCCAGACAGCATAAGGGATTCAACTCGTCCGGACAGCATAAGGGATTCGACTCATCCGGACAGCGTAAGGGATTCGACTCATATGGACAGCGTAAGGGATTTGATTCATCCTGACAGCTGTGATGGATTTGACTCATCCAGACAGCATAAGGGAATTGACTCGTCTGGACAGCTGTGAGGGATTCGACTCGTCCGGACGGCATGAGGGATTTGACTCATCTGGACAGCTGTGAGGGATTCAACTCATCTGGACACCTGTGAGAGATTCGATTTGTCTGGACACCTGTGAGAGATTCAACTCATCCTGACGGCTGTGAGGGATTCGACTCATCCAGACAGCGTGAGGGATTTGACTTGTCCGGACATCGTAAGGGATTTGACTCGTTCGGACAACAGTGAGGGATTCAACTTGTCTGGACACCTGTGAGGGATTGGACTCATCCGGACAGCATAAGGGATTCAACTCGTCCACACAGCTGTGAGAGATTCGACTCATCCGGACAACATAACGGATTCAACTCATCTGGACAGCATAAGGGATTCGACTCATCCAGACAGTGTAAGGGATTCAACTCGTCTGGACTGCGTAAGGGATTTGGCTCGTCCAGACAGCGTAAGGGATTCGAATCGTCTGGACAGCATAAGGGAACCGAATCGTCTGGACAGCTGTGAGGGATTCGACTCATCCAGACAGCGTGAGGGATTTGACTTGTCCGTACAGTGTAAGGGATTCGACTCGTTGGGACAGCAGAAGGGATTCGACTCATCCGGACAGCATAAGGGATTTGACTCGTCTGGACAGCTGTGAGGGATTCGACTTGCCCGGACACCTGTGAGGGATTGGACTCATCTGGACAGCATGAGGGATTGGACTCATCTGGACAACATAAGGGATTTGACTTGTCTGAACTGCAAAAGGGATTCGACTTCTCTGGACACCTGTGAGAGATTTGATTTGTCTGGACAGCATGAGGGATTCGACTCATCCGGATAGCAGAAGGGATTCAGCGCATCTGGACATTGTAAGGGATTCAACTTGTCCGGACAGCTGTGAGGTATTCATCATGTCTGGACAGTGTAAGGGATTCGACTCGTCTGGACAGCATAAGGGATTCGACTCGTTCGGACAGCATAAGGGATTCGACTCATCTGAACAGTATAAGCGATTCGAGTCATCCGGACAGCATAAAGGATTTGACTCATCCGGACAGTGTAAGGGATTCGACTTGTCCAGACAGCTGTGAGGTATTCATCTCGTCCGGACAGCATAAGGGATTCGACTCGTCCGGACAGCTGTGAGGTATTCATCTCGTCCGGACAGCATAAGGGATTTGACTCGTCCGGACAGCATAAGGGATTCGACTCGTCCGGACAGCGTAAGGGATTCGACTCGTCTGGACAGCAGAAGGGATTCGAGTCATCTGGACAGCATAAGGGATTGGACTCATCCGGACAGCAAAAGGGATTCGACTTGTGCGGACACCTGTGGGAGATTTGATTTGTCTGGACAGCATGAGGAATTCGACTCATCCGGATAGCAGAAGGGATTCAGCTCATCTGGACAGTGTAAGGGATTCGACTCGTCTGGACAGCTGTGAGAGATTCGACTCGTTCGGACAGAATAAGGGATTCGACTCGTCTGAACAGCATAAGGGATTCAACTCATCCGGGCAGTTTAAGGGATTCTAATTGTTCAGACACCTGTGAGGGACTGGACTCATCCGGACAGTGTAAGGGATTCGACTCGTCCAGACAGCTGTGAGGTATTCATCTCGTCCGGACAGCGTAAGGGATTCGATTAGTCTGGACAGCATAAGGGATTCGACTCGTCCAGACAGTGCAAGGGATTTGACTTGTCCAGACACCTGTGAGGGTTTCGACTTGTCCAGACACCTGTGAGGGATTCGACTTGTCCAGACACCTGTGAGGGATTGGACTCATCCAGACAGCATAAGGGATTCAACTCGTCCAGGCAGCTGTGAGGGATTTGACTTGTTCGGACAACATAAGGGATTCAAGTCATCCGGACAGCGTAAGGGATTCAATTCATTCGGACAGCAGAAGGGATTCGACTTGTCCGGACAGTGTAAGGGATTCGAATTGTCCAGACACCTGTGAGGGATTGGACTCATCTCGACAGTGTAAGGGATTCAACTCATCTGGACAGCTGTGAGGGATTTGACTCGTTCGGACAGCTGTGAGGGCTTTGACTCATCTGGACAGCTGTGAGAGATTCGACTCATTCAGACAGCTGTGAGGGATTCAACTCATCCAGACAGCTGTGAGAGATTCGACTCGTCTGAACAGCATAAGGGATTCGACTCATCCGGACAGCGTAAGGGATTCGACTCATCCAGACAGCGTAAGGGATTCGACTCATCCAGACAGCTGTGAGGGATTCGACTCATCTGGACAGCTGTGAGAGATTCGACTGGTCCGGACATTGTCAGGGATTCGACTCGCCTGGACAGCTGTGAGGGATTCGACTCGTCCGGACAGCTGTGAGGGATTCGACTCATCTGGACAGCTGTGAGAGATTCGACTCATCCGGACAGCTGTGAGTGATTCGACTCATCTGGACAGCTGTGAGGGATTTGACTCGTTTGGACAGCTGTGAGGGATTCGACTCGTCCGGACAGCGAAAGGGATTCGACTCATCCTGACAGCTGTGAAGGATTCGACTCGTCCGGACAGGGTAAGGGATTCGACTCATCCTGATGGCTGTGAGAGATTCGACTCGTCCAGACAGCGAAAGGGATTCAACTTATTCTGACGGCTGTGAGGGATTCAACTCGTCCGGACAGGGTAAGGGATTCGACTTATCTGGACAGTGTAAGGGAGTCGACTTGTCCAGACAGCTGTGATTGGACTCATTTGGACAGTGGACTCCAGCAAACCCTCAGTGTGAGTCACGCTGTCTGTTGTGTCACGCCTGTAAACATGCCCATGTTTCTCCAACACCGAGGAAAGCGCTGAGCCACCGTAATGGCCGTCTATCCCGAGGCCTAAATCTGATTAAACACTGATCGAGGGCCTCGAACCTCTGATCTCAGAAGTGTGTGAAACGTGACTCACTGAACAAACACTCACTCTTTCTGCACTCCATTCCTCAATATTATATCAATCTGTCTGGATTAAATGTGGCTTCCTCAGAGACGATAATAACGGTGTGATTGTGTGTGAAACGGTCTCAGGGTGTTATTCCTTCGTTTCCCAATAAATCACGTGTCGCGACTTAAAATCATGCCGGTGATGAAACTGAAGACTCTCCGGCAGTCTGTCAGTAAAACTGAGCAGCTGATGACAAATTGTGATTCAGTTTACAGCGGTTTCTTTATAGACTGAAAAGCACACGCCGGGATCTCAGGGAGATTTGTGATGGAATACTAATAAACACACACACACACACCCATGTTCAAATCCTGGACGAAACACTTCACACTCATCCTTCTTTAGTCTGTCACAACATCCTTCACCTTATCCTTTAATATGGATATTATTCTGGAAGGGTTGGGCAGATTTAATAATTCTTTCTCAATTAAAAAAAAAAAAATTACAAACTTCTTTTTCTGAAAAAGAAAAAAAACCCCATAAAATTTAAATCGAGTTCTCAGTTGCGAAGTCCACTGTGACATCTCGACTTCACGGAGACGCAGGAACGGCGTCCTTCACTGGATGTGAAATGAAATCCAGGACACATCACAAGTCCAGCATCAGAACCGTGAAGATAATACAGTTCTCCTTTGTTCGTGTTTCTGCGCTGTGCAGGATACGGTACATCTTGTTCAAAAATCTCAAACCCATGTGGCGTCTCTGTCCAGAGAACGTCTCCAGGCTGATTTGTCCCTCAGCTCTCTTGTCGCACATAATGAAACGCAGAGACGATCGATCACGTTTTCACTAATCCATCACGCTCCAGCACATCGGAGCCAAAAATCATAAATAGTCGATGGAGCTGTCGCAAGAAAGGGGGAAACTTTTAGTCGGGTCAAAATTCGACTGTCAAAAAAAAAAAAAAAACCGAACTGAACCTCAAAGCACAAAAACAGATTGTGTAAACTGACTATCGTTAAACTGAGTATTGTTAAACTGGCTATCGTTCCCGCGCCCGCACCAGTCATTAGTGTTTATTTACAGATTGATTTTGCCTCCTCCAGGGCGGAAACAACAAAACACAGCTGAGAAAAAGGTCAAGAGGTCAAACTGAGAGCTGGATCACAAAACCAATAAAACGTCGCATTAAAACAACACCCTGGTGAAGCAGTAAAGCGATAATGAGGTGCCGAGTAAACTGGGCGGAGACGATGATTTGATTAACGAAGAACCGACAGATCCGATTTAGTCCGACGGTCATGGAGTCTCGACAGCGTTGTCAACGTGACACGAGGTTTTTTTGTAGAACAACACAAAGACAAAAAAAACTCGCAGTAATGCCTCGTACTTTCCCACAATAACAATCACGCTGTCTCATTTCTCAAAGTTACAATAAACACACAGTCACAGGCCGACATGAACATTTCACAGATGGTGAAATCATAAAACAAGCGGAGTGGAACTCGGATTCAGACCTCCTCCTGGCCGTCGTCGCATCGTTCTCCTGCACTCACGGCATTTTCAGATCGCTCGTAAAAGCCGCTGGATGTTCTGCAAGCAATTTGCGGCGTGACATTACTTCCAGTCCTATAAATGTCCTCGCCGCTGCAGTGTGAATCACTCCGGAGCGCGCCGGCGAAATGAAAAGACGGCCATTAAACCACATGTAAACAATTAGCCCTTGCTGTAATAGAGCCAGAGTCACGGTGCATGCAGAGATGACCACAAGCGCGAAAGGGTTCCACTCAAAAACGAAAACTCCAGGGAGATGAGCAAGGCCTGTCTCAGCACCGAGAACATTTATAGACCATTTATACACCGTGTGTGTTCCACACGCCGGCCTCGAGGTCGCACAACCCGACTGTCTCGAACATCGATGAGCAGCAGAGAGGAAACACAAGATCCTGAGGAAGCTCGGCCAAAACCACGTGAGGAAGACTTCCATCACTCCAGAACCTCAAAAACAACCGGAATCCAGTGAGGTCAAAAAGACAGATACAGAGATTCTCATTACTGGAGGACTCTTCTCTTCAGGGTCAAAGGTCAGATGACATCACAGCCAGCTGCAGAACAGTGATTTCTTCTGATGGAGAGCAAAACCTCCACTGGTTTTGGTGTCAAGAACTAAATTAATAATATTCTGAGTAATCACTGGATGGAGAAAAGACTTAAACACATGAAGATGAGGAGCTTCTGTATTTCCATCATCCAGATTCCTCAACTCCTCAACTTCACCACTCATCCTGGAGAAATTATTCACTGAAGAAACGCTGAAGAACATACAACATACAGTTTTCAGTTCTCTCTTCCACTGCACCATGGGAACTCAGAACCTTTTCAAGATGCCATGAACTGTTTTATCTTAAAAAAAATCAAAGCATTCCTGTTTCTTCAGTTATCCATCTGAGGAAATCATGAAAGTCAGAAAGAGTTCCAAGTAGAAAATTTTTTGGAGGGTCTGAACCTTTATTTATCCTAAGATCCCTTAAAGAACCTTCCATTTGGAAGAACTTCCACCCATGGATGTACTAACAGTGTAATACCTCCAGATAGTTGCACATAATTGTTTTCTTAATACCTCGAACATGTCTAAGATTAGAAAAACGGTTCTTCAAGAGTTCTTTAAGGGTTTGTTGGATTAATTAAAAGTTGTTAAGCTCCTAAAAGGGTTCTAACCTTAAAAGACATCAAGAGAGTTTGGCTAAATGTTGAACAGGAACCTACTAGAAAGGGTACTAAGAAGAACTTGGAAGCTAAGAACCCTCATAGAACCCATGAAGAACCTCTTATCTAAGAGTGAATGTATTAACTGGATAACTTGGTAAGTGTCAGTGCTCTATCTCCAATAAAGTTCAAACTGTTCCACCAGTGGAGCGCTCAGTCAGATGGAACCCGTGCAGAACCTGATTTGATTGAATTTGTTCCAGAAAACATTCACAAGCATTTTCTGTCAGTACCGCAGCTCCCATTCTCAGAGGGTGGAGGAGAACGTGTGGGATCTGGACAGTGTTGTTTGACAGCTGGACAATGATGTGATAAGGTTTTTGTAAACACAAGCAGAGCCGAGGTTCTCCTCCGTCCACTCGACTGCAGTGCTGCACAGACATGGCTGCACAGGAGCTCCTCAGGAAAACTCTGGTGCTGCTTTTGTTCCTGGTTCTTTACGGCGTTTCATCAGGGTTCTCCATGGATGTTTGTTCCAACACCATTTTACCCGGATCCAAAGGTACTCGCTTGTTCACTTCCTGCAGTTTTGAAAAAAAAAAAAAGAGGTCCAGAAGTGTTGAAATCCTTCGGTTCTGTTGGCTCAGTAAACGTTCAGCTAATTTTTATCACTTTCCTGCATTTTTACACAAACTCAATGAACGTTCAAAATGTTAATCAAGTGACATCTCGGAAAAATCGGTGCATTCTTTCTCTTTCATTTTAAACAGAAAAAAGTTTGAGCTGAAAAATCTAAAATTCTGATGACGGACTTAACAAATATTTATTTTCACATCATTCTGCTGTTTTACAAAGATTATCGAAAGCAAATATTAACTTTCATTAACAATGACCTGGAAGATCTCGTAGTGCTGAATAAATGTGACTGGAATCGGGTTAAATTTTCCCAAATTTTCTTATCAGAGGCCTCATCAGTTCTTGTGGAGAACTCGTAAAGCTCCTGCATAAGTGGAGAACGTCCAGTTGAGTTAGAGCTACTGTAGAACCGAGCTCGTAAAAAAAAAAATCCAACAATTTTTTTTCCTTATAAAACATCACCATGCTGGATTTAAGAGGCTCAGTAACGTGTTCTTCTGATACTCGGCTACTGAAGCTCATATAACCGGAACCCTGCTGAGAGAACCCGAGTTCCAGCCCCATTCCGTCATTTACAGCCTCGCTCTCACTGAAAGCGACCGTGTGAAAGTTTTTGCTCTGAGCCGCTGCACCGTTTCACCACAGCGTTGAGGAACATTTTACTCTTCAGTGTGTCGTTTTTCTGGGAACGTCGAGGTAGAAGGAAAAAGACAAAAATGAAATCACTGTTGTCTGTAAAGTGAATAGAAAGTGTTAATGAAATACAGATGTGTGTGTGTGTGTTCACATCCTCATGCACGAGCAACTCCAGATGTAAAACGTTCTCCCCACTGTTCTCCACAGGAGATCCCGGCGAGGTGGGCGATACAGGAGATGATGGCCGAGTCGGGAAAACTGGACCGCCGGGACACACAGGTCTGTATGATATCATCAGTGTGCCGATAAACCCAACGTCTGTTCCTGAGGGATTAAAGAAATGGTTCTCAAACTGTTTTTGCCCCCTGACTCCATTTTGAGGACTCCAAATTCTCACGAGCTGCCAGTAATTCCATCTAAACTCTTAGATCTTGGAACAGTGATCTTAACCACTCGTCCTGGAGAACCTGAACTGATGAGATGTTGAAGAACATATAAAAACTGTATGTGACTGCTGTGTTGATCGTTGTACCACAGGCCCAGTGATAAAGTATCACTATGACTACATCATGGTCCATAGGGAACTTTGAGAAAAGGTTTCTCTGTCACAATGAGTTCAACGTAGAACTATTTTTGGAAGTTCTGAAGCCTTATTGATCCAAAGAGCCCTGAAAGAACCCTTGGTTTATCACTCATTGCTTTCTAGAACCCATCAGACGCTCTTAGAAACAAGGGTTCTCCAAGGGATTGTTGGGTAATCAAGAGTTCTTAATCTCTTAAAAGGGTTCTAACCTTGAAAGACCTTTTTTTTCTTGGAGTCTCTCAAGTTACAAGACAGATTAACTCAATGTTAAACACCTGATAGATTCTCGTCCCACTGGTGGAATCTTGAAAATGTTTTCCCTATCAGCAGGTTTTTTTTTTTTAAGCTAAGAACCGTTAATCATCCAACATACCTTTAAAGAACCATTGCAAACCCCTTTTTGGACACATTAACTGGGTAAGGGTGTGGCCCAAGCTCCAAATTATTCCTTATCATCATTTTCTTCTTCATTTCTAGAACCTGTGATTTAACTTCTCATGACTTGGTAGACTTTTTGAAGGGTGTTCAAGGTTTCTTTGGGTTGATGGGACAATGCTACTGGACTTGGAACCTGATCTGGAAACATTGTGCTGTGAGAAACGTCTCTCAGAAGGAAAACGAAGAAAATCCTGAGAGTTCTAAATGTTCTAAAATGTACACTTGATCTTGATGATAGGGTTTGGGTTCTACAGAGAACTTTTGAGAGACAAAACCCCAAGCAAAAAAAAAAAAAAGTCAAACAAATCCGAGCGATTAAAAAAAACTATTTATTATTGTGCATCAGGAGAGGAAATGATCTGAGAAGATCACAATGAAACGTTCTGATGAAGAACTCACTGAGTGCCACAGGAACATTTTTCAGGAGCAGAAAAGATGGAGTGAGAGCTACAAACTGGCATTCTGTGTGTGCGTGTGTGTGTGTATGTGTGTGTGTGTTTGATGTGTCCTTGGGCAAAGGCGTGAGCTGAATAGCACTCAGGTTCTGCCAAACCACGTCTCCTCCTGAGGGAAGTCGCCTCAGACGTGTTAATTACACACACACACACACACACACACAGAAAGTGAGAGTGAGATGCCGGGAAGGGTGTGAAAATGAAAGAGGAACGCTGTCCTGCTTACTTTTCACTTAGCACCACAATGGAATTAGAGCCGAGTTCAGTTTATTTGTCATTTTTTCATCTAAACATGAGACACAAAATCGAATAAATAATGAGCGATGAGTTCTGCTTTGCGTAATTCACCATAACGACACGACCGAGCCGACGTGCTGAAAGAAGGGTTTAGTTTTGGTCAGACTGTGTGAGAACCCACACTAATCCATCTCCCGATCTCAGGAATGTTTATCCCTGATTAAACACCAGCGGTTCTCTCGTCAGCGCAGATTCCAAAACCCAAAATTCTTCACAAAGATGTTGGAACACAAACATTAAGAGATCATTCGGCAGTGCTCCGAACGTTCTTTCACTGACGTGCTCTAGCATTGCTTTCAGGAAAAGCAGAAACAAATGTTCAATCTAGAGCCATCAGGGTTCTTCAGGCTGACCGCCGAGCGAGTTCCATGAGGAACGTGTGAAAGTTGTTGATTCGTGTTGAATCCTGTGAGCGTTTCCCAATCAGAACCCAAGGAACCCTGGAGAACAACTTTGTGGAAGAGTGCAGTTCTACCTGAAGGCCATTTTATTTGCAGAATAAAAACAGTAAAAGTTCATTAAAAAGTGTGGAAATGTATTCAACATCTGTGGCATCAGAGCGGTTCTTCAAAAGGTTCTTTGGATCAGTAAGAGTTCTTAAAATCTTAGGGAGGTGTTTGTCCTTTTCAGGAAACTCTTTAAGGCTCCAGATAGAACCCTTGAAATCAGTGTTTCTTGATCAGAGAGGAGGTCCCAATAAAACCCTTTTAAGAAGCTAAGAACCTTTAACTATCCGAAGAACCCTGGAAGAGCTTCCTGCATGATAAAAGGGCCCATGTGGAACACTTAGAACCCTTATCATCCAGTGGACCATTAAAAGTTCAGTGGATGTGTGCGGATGTTTCTTTAATAACAAACATAAAGCAAAATATCAAAATATTTTCAATGTCTATGATATTTAGAACTTCAGAAGGTTCTATGAACTATGTAAAGAACCTGAGGAGGAACCAGAGTGTGTCAGTATTACTCATACGTGGTGAGGTTGCATGATTTAATTTATAACCTCTATAAGAAGTGTTTTTTGTTCCTCTGGAAACTTAAATGTTCTCAGTAGAATCCTAGAACTAAGTGTTTCCCTGTCTGAGATGGTTCTCTGGGTTTTCATGAAGAAGGTAAGAACCCTTAACTGTCCAAATACCCATTGACCCAGCAATAGAGCCTCACTTTTTGACCAATTTACCT
>JAODKS010000024.1:527730-538621 GCA_028877415.1 Sciades dowii | reverse complement strand
GCCTGTTTGCACTGTGGGCCAGAGAGGACTGAAATTTAATCTGTGCTGTATGTCGAGCATGTATAGCATATTTGACAATAAAGTTGACTTGGCTTGACTTGAGTAGCCTAGCCACTAGACACTACTTACTTAAAGGCGACATATTATACCCCTTTTCCACAAGTTGACACAGTTCCCTGAGGTCTGAATGACATGTCATCGAGGTCTCCTTGCCATTAGACTAAGGTGTTCAGCAGCCAAGATTGTGGAGCCTTGTTGTGCAGCATTGCCCCACGCTAAAAACCATGCACAGCTTTTGCTTGCAACCTCACACCAATTGGAAGGGCAACTCTTCAACCTGCGATGACTCAAAGCAAAGACTATGGTATCATACATCACAGTTACAGTATGCAGATGACAATGCCATTGTAGCATACACCAAAAATGAGCTACAGCAAATTATGGATACATTCAATTATGCATATTCTGCTCTGGGACTCAAGCTAAATGTTGACAAAACACAAGTTCTTTACCAACCACGACCTGGAAATATACGAGAAATTAACGAGCCAACTTGTATCTCCATCAATGGAAAAACGCTAGCAAATGTTGACCACTTTACTTATCTCAGTAGTTCTTCTTTGCCCCATAGCCAGCAAGAGCCATAGGGGCACCATCATTAACAGTCCATCACTGGTGTGTCTAGGGCATTTAAACTTGGTGGAGCCCATCCCTCTCCAAGTTTGATTGATGGGCAATTTAAAGTAGCCAGTTAACCTAAGCTGCATGTCTTTAGACTGTGGGGGAAACCAGAGCTTTCTATCCTCTGGAGGAAACCCATGCAGACACAGGGAGAACATGCAAACTCCACACAGAAAGGCCCTTGTCAGTCACTGGGCTTGAACCCAGAACCTTCTTGCTGTGAGGCAACAGTGCCAACCACTACACCACCGTGCCGCCTATGGTAGTTGCCTCTCTTCAAAAGCAGATGTCTCATCTCATCTCATTATCTCTAGCCAGTTTATCCTGTTCTACAGGGTCGCAGGCAAACTGGAGCCTATCCCAGCTGACTACGGGCGAAAGGCGGGGTACACCCTGGACAAGTCGCCAGGTCATCACAGGGTCAAAAGCAGATGTGAATAATGAAATCCACTGCAGCCTCAACGCAGCAAGTGCAGCATTTGGTAATCTCAGAACTATCCATCCATCCATTGTCTGTAGCTGCTTATCGACTATGGGCGAAAAGCAGGGTACACCCTGTACAAGTCACCAGGTTATCTGACACAGAGACAAACAACCATTCACACTTACAGTCAATTTAGAGCCACCAATTAACCTAACCTGCATGTCTTTGAACTGTGAGGGAAACCACAGCACCCGGAGGAAACCCACGCAAACACGGGAAGGACATGCAAACTCCACACAGAAAGGCCCTCACTGGCCACTGGGCTCGAACCCAGGACCTTCTTGCTGTGAGGCAACAGTGCTAACCACTACACCACCGTACTGCCCATCTCAGAACTAAAGTTTTTGATAATAACGACCTTTTCACAAGAACCAAGATCAAGGTCTACAAAGCAATAATAATCCCTATTCTCTTATATGAATCTGAGACCTGGTTAACCTACAGTCATCATATAAATAGCCTCGAGCAATACCATCAAAGATGCCTGCAAAAGATCCTCAACATCAAATGGATGGGCAGACGTACTAACGACAGTGTCTTAGATCATGCTAAAACAACCAACACAGAAGCTATGATCATCAAACGTAAACTGCACTGTGCAGGCCATGTGGTGTGTATGAGCAATGATTGTCTACCAAAGCAGATCTTGTTCTCAGAGCTCAAAAATGGCAAATGTTCTCAAGGAGGACAGTGAAAGCACTTCAAAGACATTTTGAAGAATAACATGAAAGAATGTAGTGTCAATCCTGATACGTGGGAAGACAAAGCAATTGACAGATCCGTCTGGAGATCCATGGTTCAGAAAGGTACTCAGAACTTTGAACAACAAAGGAAAGATCATTGGGAGCAGCTGCTACGAGCAGCTAGAAAACAATGTCAGCTGTCTATATCAAGCGACGCAAATGATGACTTTATCTGTTTGGTGTGCCTAAAGAGGTACAAGTCGCGCATTGGACTGTATAATCACTTAAGATCACATCAAGCTTGACACACGAACATAGCAAGCAGAGATCTTACTCTCTACAGAGGGATTGCCAAGAGAATCAGGTAGCACTTTCCAGATGAATATTCATTCACAAAGGAATTCTCAAGCCATGAGTGTAGCACTTTCCTCATGAATATTCATTCGCAAAGGAATTCTCAAGCCATGAGTGGAGATGAAAGGGTGGGATTATTCTAATGACCTTCACTTGTGACACAGAAACTGGAGCCGAATCTGAACGGCTTGTTGAAGTATGTGTTTTCCAAAATAGGAGGCCAAAAGAAACTGACTGGGTGTCTTATTTCAGAGTTTGTGATTTGGTCGCCACTCCAGATATCCAGAAGTGTACAAGCACTGAAAAATTAAGTTTTGCGTCATACTTTAAAATCTGACCGAAGACTCTTCATCTAGGAATTAGACTGACGTTAGCTTAAATGTTATCCACTTATTATTTTAGATTAGCGCTAAAAGACTGGGAGTGCTCGTTGGCTAAACCAGCACTTTCTCATGGTGTAATCCGAGAAGATCCTTACGGCTTGGCAGTCTGTCAGTGTCTAAATGATGCTAAACAGTCGTCTCATATATTTCAGAGAAACTCCGGTGGTTAATACTAGAGAGAAATTAAAAGAATATTAAAAACAAGTCACTGACTTCCGGTGGCGCCATGTTGGATAAGACAACCTAAAAAGTTAGCTCTCGAAGAAACCAATTAAAACTAGCTCTGTTAAACATTATTAACGACAGAAAGCGGGCCAAAGTCAAGGAAACTTGACAACGAAAGTTAATAACAACAAAAAAGATGGAGACAAGGTCTAACAAAAAGGACAATGCGAATATTGAAGGTACGGACTCGGCAATTGGAATCACGCCGGGTAAGGGACCCGTCGGTGGGGATCAGGACTCGGTAATATTGGCGGAGTTACGCAAGTTGAGACAAGAGCACACAGAAGCGGCTAATGACAACAAGAACACTCTAGTAAGATTAGAAACTAATCTAAAGGAGCTTATGGAGAGAACTGTTTCGCTGGAGCAGCGAACAGTGGACATGGAAGAAAGGTTGGGGGAGACTGAAGACAGGGCAGCGCGGCTGGAAAGATCAGTCGCCTTTCTTCTTCACCAAGAGGCGATGTTAGCTGCAAAATGCGACGATTTGGAGTCGAGGGCGAGACGTAACAACATACGGATACACGGTATCCCGGAGGGCTCGGAGAAAAACGACACTATAGGATTTGTGACGGACTTCATCCGCTCATCACTACAAATCCCAGCGGCCGTGGACATCCGCATCGAAAGGGCACACCGCTCGCTGATTGCTAAACCGAAAGAGAGCGCGGCCCCCCCGCGAGCCATCATCGCCCGCTTCATAGATCACCAGGTGAAAGACCGTATTATACAGCAAGCATGGAAACAAAAAATAACATATGAGGGACGGACCATCTACTTCAACCAAGACTACACTACCGAGATACAGAAGAAAAGAAAACAAGTGCGAGATGTAATAAAAAAACTGAAGGAGAAAAACATAAAGGCACAGTCTCCATACCCTGCACAGCTGAAGGTGTTTCTGGAAACAGGGACTAAGACATTCGCCACGCTGATGGAAGCTGCACCCATGCTGAAGAACATGGGGATTCAGGTGGAGGAGGATGAGTGGGAGAAACTACAGAGAGTGAGGATGCAGGGCAGCTGGACTGCGGTGTCAGGGCAGAAGGGGAAGAGGAGACAGCCACGCATCACAGAGGCAGATCTACAAGCTCTCATTCAATGAACTCTGAGGTTCACAGTGGTAAGGACTAGACAACAGTCAGGAAACTAAAGGTGAAAATAGGTGACAATCCTGAAGGGTTTATATAATACGGTTAATTTAAATATCTGTCTAATACAATGCTTAAAGAGTATAAAAGGAGCTAGTTATGGGATTTAAGTATTACTTACACAGATTAAAGTCAAAATTGGTAGAATGAGCGAAACTGAAGCTCAGTTTGAGTAAGCGGCAACTTAATTACAGCTGAGAAGTTGCAGGTGCACATTGTGCTATTTCCCCAGAGAGATTTTGCCACATCTCTCTGATGATGGGACTTTTGGGAGTCAGAGTATGTTATTGTTGTATATTAGTTCAGAGGGAGATGTGTATTGTCTGTTTGTTTTTTTGCCGTGAGTTGTTTTACACAGTTGTTTTGATTTATAGGAGGAACAGAGCTGTAGGCTTATATCTTAAAGTATCATGAATAGGCTGAACCTTGTTTCTTATAATGTGCATGGTTTAAATCATCCCATTAAGAGGAAGAAAATATTGAGTCAGCTGAAGAAACTACAATGTGCAATTGCACTAATACAGGAAACTCACCTGAATGAAAATGAACATAAAAAATTGAAAAGGGAATGGGTAAACCAGGTATTTCATGCTTCATATGGCAAGAAAAGGGGGGTGGCCATACTAATTAATAAATCTCTACCATTTTCTGCAGAGAAAGTGATTAATGATGATATGGGAAGATATATCATGGTGGTTGGCACAATAGGAGATTTGACTATTTCGATATTAAACATATATGCCCCAAATGAGGAAAATGAAACATTCTTTAAAAACATAGCTAATATAATTACTAGTAATGGACGAGGGATGATAATTATGGGGGGGGATTTCAATACTATACTGAATGGTAAATTAGACAGGTTGCCATCAGAGAGGGGACCAATTACAAAAAAATCCAAAGTCCTAAATAATGTTATAAAAGAATTAGGCCTTATTGATCCATGGAGACATAATAATCCTAAAGGAAGGGACTTTACCTTCTATTCTAACCCACATGGTAGTTACTCAAGAATAGACTTTTTGTGTGTGTCAAAACAACATATACACAAAATCAGAAATTGCAGTATAGAGCCCATAACTATAAGTGACCACGCCCCTATTACGCTATCTCTTGAGCTGGGCAGGGAATCCTTCTTTAAGTACTGGAGACTCAATGTGTCAATCCTATCAGACGAAAAGGTTGTCAAAGAACTAAAGCAAAATTTAAAGGAATATTTTCAAATAAATGACAATGGCGAGGTCTCACCATCAATTCTGTGGGAGGGAGGAAAAGCAGTCATAAGAGGGAAAATAATTGAAATAACATCCAGATTGAAAAAAGCTCGATTGGAACAGCAAGGAAAGCTAGAAAGTAAAATCAGAGAGTTGGAGTTAGAACATAAAAGGACATCTAACAACTCCATTCTCCTTGAATTAAAAAAAATTAGGCGTGAGTTAGATGAACTTCTAGCATATAAAGCAGAAGGAGCGCTACGCTTTATAAATCAAAGATATTATGAAATGGGCAACAGGGCAAGCCGGTTACTGGCATTCCAACTGCGAAAAGCTCAAACAAATAGAATAATCACAAAAATTAGGCATCCCAGTTCCAAACTAATCATGGCAAAGCCAACAGAGATAGCGGAAGCCTTTGCAGAATATTATAAAAATTTATACAGCGACTCAGAGTCTAATCTTATTGAAACCAAAACACAAGAATTCTTCAAAAAACTACATTTACCAGCATTAACTGTAGAAGAAGCATCTGAAATGATAAAACCAATTTCATCACAAGAAATAGCCAACACTATAAAAACCCTTAAAAGTAACAAATCCCCAGGTTCAGATGGCTTCCCAGGAGAATTTTATAAATGTTTTGCAGAAGAGATAACATCAGTATTATGTAAAGTTTTTAACTATGCTCTATCAACAGGAGACCCCCCAGATACTTGGTCAGAAGCCATAATTTCCGTGCTACATAAGGAGGGCAAAGACCCGATTTCATGTGAGGGATATAGACCTGTCAGTTTGCTTTGTAATGATTTAAAAATATTAACAAACATACTAGCAGAGAGAATGCAACAACATATAACTAAATTAATCAAACCAGATCAAACAGGGTTTATTCCGGGAAGACAGGGGGCTAACAATATCAGGAGAACATTAAATCTTATATCATGTGCTAAAAATACCCTCCAACCGACCATGCTGCTCAGCCTAGATGCACAAAAGGCGTTTGACCGCGTGAAGTGGAACTTCTTATATCAAACACTGGAGGTTTTTGGATTTCATTCAAAGTTTATTGACTGGGTAAAAACTGTTTATAAAAATCCCAAATCACGGATCAGAGTCAATGGCTGTTGCTCAGACTTCTTCTACCTCAAAAGAGGAGTCAGGCAAGGAGATTGCCTGAGTCCGCTGCTGTTTGTTATAAGTATTGAACCGTTAGCAGAGTCAATAAGACAAAATAAAAACATAAAAGGAATAAAAGATGAAGGGGGCATAGATCACAAAACATCGTTATTTGCGGACGATTTATTAACATATGTAAGTGAGCCCTCCACGTCTATACCAGCCCTACTAGACAACCTGAAAGAATATGGTGAAATATCAGGGTACTTGACAAATGAAGCCAAATCAATGGCTATGATGCTCTCAGGAAAGTGTCCAGTGGAACTTAAAGAAAAGGTCCACTTTAAATGGACCGAAAAAGGGTTTAGATACCTGGGAATAATTATTACTCCTGATACAGCACAGCTATTTGAAGCTAACTATGGGAAACTGATAACCGCAATAAAGGATGATTTGGCTAGATGGGAAGTGTTACCCTTGAATCTGGTGGGAAGAGTAGAAGCAGTAAGAATGAATATATTGCCAAGACTGTTGTTTTTGTTCCAGTCGTTGCCTATTGTGATTCCTGGTACTTTTCTAAAAAAATTGGACAAAATCATATCGAAATTTGTATGGCAAAATAAGAAAGCAAGAATTAAATACAAGACGCTTCTTAGTAAAAAAGAGAGGGGAGGGTTGAACTTACCTAACTTAAGAAATTACTATTGGGCAGCACAACTCAGAGCCTTAATTATGTGGATCACTAAAGAGAAAGATTCAGTGTGGGTGGAGATGGAACAAAATGCATGTCAACATGTATCTTTAGAATCACTCCCATTTCTGAACGAAAAGGCTCAGAGGAGACTCAGAAAGGGTAATGAATGGATCAGGGGAACAATGAAAATTTGGTCAGCAGTACGAAAGAAGCTGAAACTGTCGAATTCTGTAGGCAGGGCTACTAAAATAGCAAAGAACCCAGACTTTGTACCATCTACCATGGACTCAGGATTTAACAAATGGGCTAACAAGGGGCTAATATATATCGATCAAATGTTTCAGGGACAAACATTGAAATCATTCACACAACTCCAAAAAGAATTTAACTTACCAGCTAATGACTTTTACAAATTCTTACAGCTAAGAGATTATCTACAAAAACACCAGGAATGGGAGAACATTTATAAGACACCATCTAAATTAGAGGAAGTGTTGTGGTCATTTTCAGAGGACAAGTCAAAAAAAGGGGTTATATCAAAAATCTATAAAGCACTACAACACGAATCTAATGATAACAACTTTGACATCAAAGAAAAATGGGAGCTGGAAGCCAACATCATAATATCAGAAGAAGAATGGGAGGAAACATTTAAAGAGGGACACAAACTAACTAACAGCCCAACATGGAGGGAATTCGATTGGAAAGTAAAAATGCGCTACTTCAACACCCCGTTTATTACATCAAAATATAGCAATACAACTGATCTATGCTGGAGGGAGTGTGGAGCGGTGGGTGATACCACCCATATATTCTGGGATTGCCCAAAAATAAAAGATTTCTGGGAGAATATTCAGAAGGAAATTAAACAGATTATGGGTATTAATTTCCCTATGGAACCGGCACTGTACATTTTGGGTATAATTCCTGACAGTATGACAGACAAGAGCTCTAAATATTTACTAAGAATCCTGCTGCTGATCGCAAAAAAGACAATAACAGCTTCCTGGTTGAAACCACAGCCTCCAAGTATAACGCAATGGAGAGACAGGGTAAAAAATGTGTTTATCATGGAGAAAATCACAGCAAGACTACAGTTGAAAACAGACTTGTTTGATAGAAGATGGTCATTATTAAAACAAGCAATGCCAACACTCTAATCTCCTCCACCCTTTTTTCCCCTTTTTTTCTCTTTTCTTTGGAGTGTTTTTTTTCTCGCTTGTAAAGTATTCATACTTTGTACTGTTTTTCTCGTTTGTAAAGTGCACGTACTCTGTACTGTTTTTTTTCCTTTCCCCTTTGTAAAGTACATGTACTCTGTACGGTTGATTTTCTCACTTGTAAAGTACACGTACTCTGTGCAGTTGCTTTTTTTTTCACTTGTAAAGTACACGTACTCTGTACTGTTGATTTTCTTACTTGTAAATTACATGTACTTTATATTGTTTTTTTTTTTCACTTGAAAAGTACTTGTACTAAAGAGAATGCTGATTAAGGCAAATGGAATGGAGACGAGATTTGGTCTAGGGGAAATATGAGGTACAAGAATACGGACTGATATTTACAAAGATATATTTTCAATATGAAGGGAAAAGAAAAGACTTTCAATTTCTATCATTACAAGCAAATGTAATTGTATATAATATACATCTCTGTGTTTAAGTTTTTGTATCTATGTAGTTGTCAAATAAAAAAGTTCAAAAAAGAAATTTTAAACTACGTTTAAAATGCTGTCTATTTTTGAACACCAAATTAGGCTGAATGGAAGGGAGTGGGAGTTCTCCAAGAGCACAATATCCCGTGAAACTCTTCCAAAAATTGTGAGCGGAGCTGATTTCAGAAGGTGAGTACCTTTCCTGGGACAGATGGACATAATCCGCCTTTCGGCCAGCCTAAAGTCCTTCCTGCGCCATGTGGTGGCACCCTTAGCCCTCAGCCTCTCGCATAGCTAGGGTTACAGTTTGATTCCCCATCTGTACTGCAGTCTGCCATTTTTATAATGGTCTTCAGTATGACCTGCTCGAGAGGCGAATACACTTACCACTAGGCCAATTCATGATCCTTTCAGCCAGCAGGGGATAAAAATTGTGAGGGAAGCGGATTTCAGAAAGCAAGCACACCTTGATGAAACTGCCAAAGTACGAGTTTGTTTATAATCAAGGGCATAACTCATTTAATTTGGACAAATTTTTACCAAGTTCCAATATGCATATAATTGATTGATATAAAGCCTTTTGCGGAGTTGATTTCAGAAGAACGTACCGTATACACCCTCATAACTTGCACTTTGACGAACTCAAGGGTCAAAACTCTGGTGAAATTAAATTGCAATATGCGCATTACCGTCATAGAACAAGGCCTTCTGGCAAGCTTTGAGAAATTAGTCCAGAAATTGTGAAAGCACAAGGTTGTTAATCAAGGGCCAGAACTCTGTTAAATTCGGTCACATTTTACCAATCACAGTACCAAAGAATCCAGCCAAGTTTAGTGAAATTCCTCCAAAAATTGAGAGAGGAGTCAATTTCGTCCCTTCCTGGGACGAACGGAAATCGCCACGACATAATCCCCCTTCGGGATTTAGCTAACGTAAATGCAGGTTTAAATTATTCAAAAGTGATGGTATTTAAAAAAAAAAAAAAAAGGAACAAAGCCCACTAAATAAATCTCACCTCATTTCTACAGGGTTTATTAGACTCTGAACAGGTCGAACTTACTGAAGTGCTCCTGAATGCGGTTGAGAACGTTCATGCTAAACCTGCTGTCCACCATGTTGATCGCCAGCCCTCTCTTGCCAAATCTCCCTGTGCGTCCGATCCGGTGCAGGTACGTCTCATTGTCAGGGTTTCCATCCTTGTCCACTGGTAAATCGAAATTAATAACCACAGAGACCTGCTCCACATCGATACCTGTAATCCATAAGGGCGAGATTAAGGTTATGGTCGCAGCAACAGATATATTATGGGGAAACAGCAGTCAGAACACATCCTGTTTTAAAAAGCACTGTTCTGTTTATCGTCAGAGTGGAGCACCTTTATCATAATACTGATAACATTTTGATCATGTAATGCAACTAGCATTAACTTCAGTACGTCACTGTGCACTATAAATGCTGTCCAAGCACAGTCAGCTTCGACAGCTCAGAAAAGCAGCAGCATCCTCCTCCACACCAGAGACCAGCTTAAAGGTCCAGTCACAGCCAATTTCTGGCTTACAAAGACCCAGCTAAAGCAACTAACATGACTAAACAGTGACGCATTTTGAATTTGTTCTTAATAATCACCACAAAAAAGTGATACACAGGACTATTTTTTGCCAGGGAGGCCGCCCGGAGGTCATTTTCTGCGAGCATAGTGGAGGCGTACAAGTGCATGCTAGTGTCAGTGGGCCAAAGTATTCTCAGGGATGGTTGGAAACAGATCTAAATGCAGAAGATTTAAAAAAAAAAAAAAAAAAAAGTCCAACTCGGCAGGCATAATCATGAACAGGAATCATAAACCAGGAACTAAGGCTTGGTAATATGTAAACAATGCAATACTTTGCAAAGTCAGTCTACATTCTGAGTCCTTATTTAGGCACGCCAATCGCACCTTAATCTCATGCAGGTGTCTCATGAACAGAGCGCACCCGAGAGTCCTACTGTTGTGAATTCTCGGTCAATTTGTCTGCATTTCTCCACAAAAATTACAGCAATTCGAAAAGGAATCAAAGTAGTTGCTAGTTTATTGCCTGTTTTTTTTTTTTTTTTTTTAAAACACACACCTTTGCTCATCCTCCATCCATTTGATTCTTGACAATATACTGTTGTATGGAATCCTGCATCATACAGCACCACCCTCGTTTTTGTCTCCCAACACATCCATAGATCTGGCTAATCCACTATGGACACACCCAGGGAAAGGGCCC
>JAODKS010000024.1:516213-527630 GCA_028877415.1 Sciades dowii | reverse complement strand
ACCGAACTCCCAACTGCTCCCCGGGCGCTGTTAGCATGGCTGCCCACTGCTCTGGGTGTGTGTGTGTGTGTGTGTGTTCACTGCTTCAGATGGTTTAAATGCAGAGAGGAATTTCACAAGTGTGTGATGAATAAAGTTGTGCTTTCTTCTTTCTTCTTTAAAAAGTGGACTAGATTGTGGCAGTGGGGGCGTGGCCTAGCATCAGTTTGCAAATGGAGGGCGGGGCCAGTGAAGGTGAGTGGCAAAGTCAATGCACCTGTGGTTAATTAATGTTGTGTGTGTTTTTGCAGTGACAGAGGATAGAAAAGGAGGGAGAGAGCAGAGAGAGGGAGGCTCTCCTGACCAGAAAGCATGTGTGTGTGTGAGAACATCAGCTCTCACCTGCCGTGCTTCTGGCCTCCACCCACATCAGGGACTCATTACAGAGATGTATATAACCAGTAACTAAAAGTATATTTCCAGTACACTATAAAGTATACTTTAGTAAACTAAAAAGTGGACTAGAAGGAGAAAACAAGTAAACTCATAGTATATTTCCAGGACACTATGAATTCTGCTTTTGTAAACTAAAGAGTGGACTACAAGTATAGAACTAGGAAACTATTAGTCTATAAGTTTACTTGTGGTATACTTGCAGTACAAAATAAAAAATACTAGTTGTGTCCACAAAGTTTACTTCTCTTAGACTTAAAGGATACTTTTTATAAACTAAAAGTGGGCCAATTTATTCCCAAGAAATATTAGATTAGTTTACTGACAAGTATACTGTAAGTACATTGATATCAGTATACTTGGTACACAAAAGTATACTTCAGGCAATTTACTTTAACTTTACTTGAAGTATACTTCTTTCTGATAAAGGTATCACAGATCAGAGCCAGAAAACCAGATAAAAATATTTCACTGCCTGTAGTTTGTCTGCTATAAACTTTATCTGCTAAGTTTTTGTGCAAGAAACTACAAACCTGGGGGCAGCCATGGCCTTGCCAGCAGCCTTGGGCTCAAAGGGTCGCCAGTTTGATTCCCAGAACCGGCAGGAAAAATGTGAGAGGAGTTGCGTAAATGAACAGCACTTTCCCCCTCCCTCTGTATCATGGTTGAAGTGCCCTTGAGCAAGGCACCTAATCCCCAACTGCTCCCCGGGTGCTGGAGCATAGCTGCCCACTGCTCTGGGTGTGTGTGTGTGTGTGTGTGCGCTTGTTGCTCACTTGTGTGTGCCTGCATGTGTTCACTGCTTCAGATGGGTTAAAGGCAGAGGAGAAATTTTGCTGTGCTGGAGTGTACATGCGACAAAAAAAGGCTTCTTCTCCTATAAAGCATTTCACCATTATAATTTTTATTGTTAAAAGCATCACAAAACATGGAGGAAACATCAAAGAATGTAAAAAAAAAAAAAACCTGAGTATTCGATCAGAAACTGCTTGAATTCAGAAACATTAAAGCTTTCCTTTGTGTATATAATTTTCATAAAGGATTTTGAGACAAGATTGCATTTGTAAAACAGAAACACAAGTTTGTCACCTTGGATGCTGTAGAATCTACACATGAATGACACACATCAATATGGGCCCTCACCGAGATTATAAAACCATGTAATGTTTGGGTCTCTTGAAGTTGCAGAGAAATGCAGTTTATTGCAGGAACCGCATCACGTTTTAAACCGGCTGCATTGTTTTTACATCTTTGGTTTTAAATACATTATGTATACACATTTACAACCCTGATAGGTTTTGATCTGTCTGTACTGAAGGAGGTTGAATTGACAAAGTATGATCGAGGAATGTCGACCTCTATCAACCAGGAGATTCTGCCTCGAGGATCGATCCGGGAGCAAACAGTCACTGACGCGGGCATAGGTGTTCAGAGACGTTCCTCAGTTTATTGTCGGACAAACATGAGTATATATTCACATTCAGGAGTGTGTTGTAGCTCTGTGACTGGATGATGATGTGATTCATGAAGCTAAGTTATCCATGTATGACAGGGTAACATCAGTGGGTGATGGGAATGGGTTAATTCACTGGTTTAGACTGCTTTATGAAAGAAGAGATACATTATGTACCATTACATCATGCATCAGGATTATAATCTTGTGAAAGAAGAAAGACATTACTGGTCAAAATAGACTTCATTAAACAGAGAGCAGAATGTGAGCGAAGAGAAATCTCAAGGATTTAACTAACCACAATAAGTAGCTGTCAGAACTGCCTGGACCAGTTTTAAGTACGCCAAACATATATTTCTATCACTCCCATTTCACTAGAGATATTTATAGATTGCAAAAAAACAAGGAGGTGTCACTTATGGACAGCCTTCAAAAAATCATGGTTCATGAACAGGAAGTTCCTGACCACAGGAACATTTTATTTTTTATTTTTTTTTAACTGCAGTCTGCCATTGGCTAATAGAATTATTCATGAAAGTGACATCATTACAATGGCTGGTGTTACTGAGTATAAAAAACCTGACACATAAAAATTAATACTTAATCGTGACAGTGTTGCATTATTCGAATCCTGACTCCAGGTCATTCACTACAAGAAGCTCCTTCTCCTTCAGGACTTTATAGAATTCTGCTTTGGCAGCTCTTCCTCCTGAATCGAGAAACCTGTACAATTTCCTCATTTTCTCCTGTGGTGTTTTTGCCTCGTTGATAACATTGTACATTTCATTGTTGATGATTTTCTTGGTGAGTAGAGTGTCTGCTATTTCCAGTACTGATGCAACTCTCTGTATGAGCGTGTCTCTGTATTTATCTACAAATTCAACACCTAAAATAGAGATAAACATTAACTTATAACAATGTACACTGCAGGACTCTTTCAACAGAATTCATCCCAAGTTCATCATCAGGACTTTATTTTGACAAATCAAAAGAATTTAAGATCAGTAAATTTCATACAAATGTCAGGATCATGGAATGGAAATTATTAATATTTCTAACAATATTTGACACAATATTTCACGAGTTTGTTAAAATAGATTAAAGTGTTTGAGAACATACAATGCATAAAGAGTTTGCGGGGTGAGAACTTGTTTCGTGTTTTTCAATCTAATAAATTGTGCTCAAGGAAGCAAAAACAAAATCTAATGTTGCAATGCCCACTTTCTTCTGGAAAAGAGCGTATGAAGTTTCAAGATAAATTATGCAAAGTTCAGTCAGAAAATCTTACCTTTATCCATTACAACTGGAGCTGCTTCTCGACTATTCACTGAGGAAACATGACAAAAAAAATTCACTGCTACAAAACTATAATGTTTCCTGAAGGCATTTCATAGTGAAGTGAACTGAGAATGACATGTATATGAGAATCCCAGTCCTAATAAGTCAGTAATAAAGGCGAGTGTGAACTTGGAAGGTTTGGAGTGGTAACGTTCTGGGTTGACTGTTACAGGCTTAAAGCGACGTTAATACTTTCTGTCAAATTAGAAAAAAAAAATGAACTCTTTGTACCTGAAAGAAAGATGTGACGAAGCTCCCACACCTCCTCACCAATTTCATTTGAAAGACCTAATGTGAGGACTTCAACCTCCGTCTTAAGGATCACCTCAAATGTGATGTGATAGTTGGGACCATAGTCACAGACAAATGTCTGAACCTAAGAAAACCAAAGCTAGCTGAATGCATGATTTCAATGTGTTAAGAAATCTTATTTCTCCACAAATGAAACTGTAGTTTACCTTTGGCTGGGATACATGAGGTTCACAAAGTGGTCTATATTTTTTACCAGGCGTCAGTTCACATATGGAGCTGCACGGAATGTATGTGCTGCACTGGTGTCGTTTCTGCACCTTCATGGTCATTGAAGAACATTCAAGAAAAATATTGAAGTGAACTCAATTAAATAAACCTTAATTTCAATGAACTTTAACTGTCAGGTTGCAGGCACTTATGGATGTATGTGCAGGGGAGAGCAGCATAGCAAACAGGAAACAAAGCCAAATCACAAAACTAGAATCGGAGTCACAAAGTAGGTAAGGGTCGGTTGATCAGCAAACAGGGCAATACAGAGAAGACAAGAGGCATAGAAGCAAAGCGATTGAAAGGATCAGGAAAACTAGATGGGGACAGAGATAGAAAGGCTTGGTATGACTGGGTAAACTCAGAACGATACCTTACAATGACAGTGAGTGCCAGAGAGGCTTAAATAGCATAGCTGATTGTGCATGAATGAGAGACAGCTGTAATCAATAAGCTGGTGACAGTGGTGCTGTGGTTTTTGGGCGTTATCATTCTGAGAAGCCATGTTTATAGTTTAGCTCAAGCTGTCGCTCTCAACACCCTTAATGATTGAACACCCCCAGTTGCTAGGCTGTCCTTCGAGGCTTAGAGATGGGTGCTCTTGGACGGGAGCATTCTCTGCAAGAGGACCCTGAATAGTAGGTTTCAGGCAGGAGACATAAAAAGTAGGGGCTATCCAGCTCTGAGGTAAGAACTCTATTTTGTAAGAAACTTTGTTGATTCGCCGAAGTACCTTGTGTGGACCAATGTATCGTGCCTGTAGCTTTCTGCATGTGTTGGGTTCCTTGAGGACTCTCGTTGAGACCCATACTCTGTCACCTGGAGAAAATTCTGGATTGCTACTTCTGTGCTTGTTGACGTACTCCTTATATGTGGCATTTTCAGACTCAATGCACTGGTGAACCTCCTCCCATATTGCTTGGCTTCGCGAGAACCATTCTTCAACTGCTTGTACCTGTGTGGGTGCGTCGTCCCATGGGAACAGGGATGGCTGGTAGCTGAGCATGCACTGAAATGGTATTAGTTGGGTAGCAGAGTGCTCGAGTGAGTTTTGTGCATACTTGGCCCATGGAATGAATCGGGACCAGTCCCCTGGTTCCTCATGCAGAAAATCCTTAGAAAACACCCAATCTCCTGGTTAGGCCATTGGACTGGGGGGGGTGTGGCAGTGGGGGCATGGCTAAGCATCAGTTTGTGAATAGAGAGCAGGGCCGGGAAAGGTGAGTGGCTATGTCATTACACCTGGTGTCAGTGTGTGTGTGTGTGTGTGTGTGTGTGTGTGTGTTGCAGGGATGGTGGAGCATAAAAGGAGGGGGAGAGCAGAGAAGAGGTCTCTCTCCCTACCAGAACACATACGTGTGTGTGTGTGTGTGTGTGTGTGTGTGTGTGAACATCAACTCCTGCCTACCATGCTTTTGTACCCCACCCACATCAGGGACTGTTACAGTGGTGCCAAAACCCGGGAGTACAGAAGTGAACCACCATATGGAGTCCTCCCCATTCAAAGAGCTCATCCATGCCCTCGCTACCACCCAGCAGAACCAGCATCAAGCACTGATCGTCCTCCGGAAGGAGCAAGAGCAATGCTTTGAAGCCTTGATGCTGGCCCAGCAGGAAGATTGCCAGGTGTTCCGGCATCTGCTCGCATCGGCAGGGGCTTCAACCATCACCGCAACAGGCATCCTCATGAAGATGGGCCCGTAGGACAATCCGGAAGCGTTCCTCACCCTCTTTGAGCAAGCAGCCAAAACGGGGGGGGGGGCACTCGAGCAGCGTGCCTCCACCCCCTTCTAACTGGCGAGGCACAGCTTGCAGCACAGCAGCTCCCTGCTGACAGCCGACTGATGTATGCTGACTTAAAGAAAGCCATCCTGCAGTGTGTCGGCCGCTCCCCGGAACAACATCACCAGCACTACCAGACGCTGGCATTGGAGGAGGTCAGCTGGCTGTTCGCATTCGGCCAGCAACTCCGCAACGCCTGCTGGCAGTGACTGAGGGCGGAAGACCACAACGCCGATAGGATCATCAATCTGGTGACACTGGAACAGTTCATCTCTTGACTTCTGGAAGGAACAGTGGAATGGGTCCAGTATCATTGCCTGGCATCGCTAGAATGAGCCACTGAGTTGGCAGAGGACCATCTGGAGGCGGTTCCGATGGCAGACAGACGAGCCGCCTATCCTCACTCTTTCTCTCTCCCCCTTTTACCCCCTCTGTCTCTCCCTTCCCCACCCCATTCCCCCACCGCAGAGGCAGCAGCCGGCTCCCCCCCAGCCAGCCTGTCGCACCCGTGGTGTCCTCCTGTCTTCTGTGTTTGTGTCATCTCCTCCTCAGGTGAGTGACGCCCATAATGCCGGTGCAGAGGGAAAGCCTGGGCCAGTGTGCTGGTGCGGCGGGGAGTCGGAGCATCTCCAGAGTCAGAGCCCCGCAAGGGAGGTGGGAGGTGTGATCCAGATCCCCAACGCACCAGAGACTGCCCCCAATTGGGCCAGAACATAATCGCATACCGGTAAGTGTTCAAGGGGATACATATCACGCGTTGGCAGATTCCGGTTGTCATCAGACCTCAGTTCACCAAGGCCTGGTGCAAGGTGAGGCATTGGAGAGATCACAAGCAGTGCAGGTGTTATGTGTGCACGTGGATGTTCACAATTACGCTCTAGTGTCCATCCATATTCTTTTCCAGGGCCAAATGCATAGTATTAAGGCTGTGGTTAATCTTCGTCTCACCCACTCACTAATTTTGGGAACTGATTGGCCAGGGTTTAAAGAATTGATGGAACACACAATGCAAGGTGGGTCATGCATAAATACGTCACGGGAAGATCCCAGTGTGGCATTGGCTGGAGAAGCTGTCACGGAGCCGTCTACATCAGCACTGCGTCAGGGCGATACGAGGACTGAGGAGCAACTCAGCCCTCCTCCCTCTATTGGGGATTCCCTTGAAGATTTCCCATTAGCGCAGTCATGAGACAAGACTCTGTGGCATGCGTTTGATCAAGTGAGAGTAACTGCTGGTCAAACTCTCCAGCCGAGCGTGACACCGGCCTTCCCCTATTTCATTATTATTCAGGACAGGTTGTACCAAGTGATGCAGGACACTCAAACTGGTGAACAGATAACCCAGTTGTTGATCCCAAAGAGCCATAGGGAACTCATATTCCATGTGGCTCACTTTAAATCCCATGGCCGGATACTTTGGGCAAGAGAAAACACTCGCCCGAATAATGGCCCGGTTCTGTTGGCCAGGGATGTACAAGGATGTCCGTCAGTGGTGTGCTGCGAATGCCAATTAGTACATCCCACAGCCACTCCAAAAGTGCCTTTGTGCCCTCTCCCCCAAATCGAGACCCCTTTTTGAGAGAATTGGCATGGATCTCATCAGGCCATTAGATCGGTCAGCATGGGGATATTGCTTTATTTTAGTTCTGGTGGACGATGAAACACAATATCTGGAAGCGGTGCCTCGCCGCAATATTTCAGCACACAGTATTGTGGAAGCGCTCTTCCGTATTATGTCTCGGGTTTTGGCACCACTGTAACAGTCCCTGGTGTGGGTGGAGTACAGAAGTACGGTAGGCAGGAGTTGATGATCACAAACACACTTTATTTTACCTATTTTCAGAGCTTTTCAGCTTTGTTCACTCGCACACACAACACACGTGCTCTGGTTGGGAGAGAGACCTCTCCTCTGCTCTCCCCTTCCTTTTATGCTCCACCATCCCTGCAACACACACACACACACATTAATTGACACCAAGTGTAATGACTTAGCCATTCACCTTCCCTGGCCCTGCCTTCCATTCACAAACTGATGCTTGGCCATGCCCCTGCTGCCACAGGGTGATATCCAGATGTGAGGCTCACTGAGACTCCTAATCATTCCATGAAACATGCCCATAATCTTGACATGAACTGGGGACCATGGTCACTGACTATGTCCACTGGGATGCCAAAGTATCTGAATACATACTAAAATAGTAATTCAGCTGTTTGAAATGCAGAGGGGATACAAGGTAGTGGAATGAGTCTCGGAGCCTGAGAAAATCTGTCTACAGTTACCATGATGGTGGTGTTACCTTGAGATGGTGGTAGATCTGTAATGAAATCAATGGCCAGGTGGGCCAGGGTCTTTGAGGTACAGGTAGGGGACAGAGCTTACTCGTGGGAGGGGTTTGTGGAACTTGAGCCTGGGCACACTCAGAACAGAAAGCGATGAACTGGTTGACCTCAGTTCACATGTTCCTCCACCAGTACTTGTGCTTAAGCATTTGGTGAGTTCGTTGGCTGCTTGGATGCCCCGTGGTGGGGGATGCATGTACCCATGTGATGAGTCTCCCTTGGAGGTGCTTCGGGACATAAAGGAGGCCTGGCAGACAGTTTACTGGGCTCTCCCAAGGTTGAGAGTTCTTTATTTCTTGATCCAAGTCCCAAGTAATGGTCTGGACAAAACAGTCAGGTGAGAGTATGGGGTGAGATTTGGGACTATGACTTGACAAGTTGAAGGTTCAGGATAGGGCGTCAGCCTTGGTATGCTTGGAACCAGGATGAAAGGAGATCATGAAATTGAAATATGTGAAAAAGAGTGCCCATTGGGCTTGGCGTGGGTTAAGTCTCTTGGCTATTTTAGGTTTTTATGGTCAGTCAATATCAGGAAGGGATGTGTGGCTCCCTCCAACCAATGTCTCCACTCCTCAAGGGCAAACTTGATGGCTAGTAATTCTCTATTCCCAATGTAGTAGTTTCTCTCTGCCAACATGAGTTTTCTTGAGAAAAATGCCACTGCATGGAGTTTGAGTTTCTCACCAAAACAAGATCCCTCCTACTTCAGTGTCGGAGGCATCTACCTCGACTGTGGATGGCTTGGTCGGGTCAGGGTGTTGCAGGATCAGGTCTGAAATGAAGGCATTCTTGAGTTGATTGAAGGTTTCTTCTGCTTAAGGGTTCCAGTGGAGGCGTTTGGGTCCCTTCTTGAGCAACGCCATCAGGGGAGAAGCAATGGTACTGAAACCTCTAATAAAGTGATGATAGAAATTGGCAAAATCTAAGAAATGTTGGAGCTCCTTCACAGACGTGGGTACTGGCCAGGACATGACTGCAGATACCTTGAAGGAGTCCATCCTGACTCCCTCTGAGCCAATGATGTACCCCAAAAAGGAGATCTGACACAAGTGGAACTCGCACTTCTCAGCTTTCACATAGAGATGGTTAGCTAACAAGTGTTGGAGAACTGATCTGAAATGTCCCAGATGGCTCTTCTCATCAGGAGAGTAGATCAAGATCTTATCAAGATATGCTATCACAAACTTGCCCAGCATGTCCCATAGCACACCATTAATAAAACACTGGAATATGCTTGGTGCTGAAGAAAGGCCACAAGGCATTACCCAGTACTCAAAATGGCTGACGGTAGTGCTGAAGGTGGTCTTCCATTCATTACTCTCCTTGATTCTGACCAGGTTGTAGGTCGCAGGTCAAATTTGGAGAAGAGCTAGGTAGTATGAAGTTGTTCTAAAGCTGAGGGGACCAGTGGGAGAGGATGGGGTATTTGACAGAGATCTGATTGAGTCCCCTAAAGTCTATGCAGGATTGGAGACCGCCACCTTTTTTCTCCACAAAGAAGAACCCCGCTGATGCTGGTGACTTTGACGGACGTATGTACCCTGCTTGAGGGCATCTTGAATGTACTCCTCCATGGCAGTCTGTTCCTTCTGAGAAAGGGGATAAATCTGACTGTGTGGAGGTGATGTACCTGACAGAAGATCGATGGCACAGTCGTTTGGATGATGTGGTGGTAGGCCACAAGCCTTATCCTTGCTAAAGACTTCCTTCAGGCCAGAATAACACTCGGGAAGATTCTCCATAGAATCAGGCTGTGGACTCTCGACCAAAGTAGAGGCGAGACAGAGTTGGGGACATCGAAGACAGATCTGAAAACATGTGGATGACCACTGGAGGATCTCCTTATTCTGCCATGAGATTAGTGGGTCATGAAGCTGTAGCCAAGGATATCCCAGGATGATATTGTGGTTAACGGTGGTGGTCACATGGAGAGAAATGAATTCGGAATGAAGTGCTCCCACTTGAATCCGAACGGGAGCGGTGTGAGTGGTCACGAAACTATCCCCTATTGGTCCTCCGTCAATGGTCCTGATGCTGAGTGGACTCTGCAGATGGGTTGTGGGCAGGCCAAACTTCTGGATGATCGAGCAGTTCACAAAATTCCCCTCCACCCATGAGTCCACAAAGGCAGATAGCATGTGTGTTGAAGATGCCAGTTTCAGCGATACAGGTATTTTAAAATACTGAGTTGAATTTTCTTACAGGACTCACCGAATCAGCTGGACTGGTGCGAGGTGGGCGAACGGGATACTGCGTGATAAGATGATCTGAACTCCCACAATAGAAACAGAGCTCCTATCTCTTCCTTCTCTCTCATTCAGAGCATTTCAAATGGGTATGTGAAACCTCCATAGACGTGGAGGCATAAGAATGCTGAACAGGTCTGGTGTCCTCCTTGAGAGAGGATCGGTTGGAGAGTAGATGATCCAGTCGAATTGCTAGATCAATGAGGGAGTACAAGGTAAGGTGTTCATCTCTACACGCCAGTTTGCTGAGAATTTCAGGGCCAAGACCTTGGCAAAGCACCGCCTTTAAAGCCAGCTTATTCCATACGCTGGCTGCCGCTAGAGTTCTGAAGTCCATGGCATATTCTATGACTCCCTTAGTGCCTTGTGTGATGGTGAGTAAACTCTCACTGACTTCAATCCCCTCAGATTCATGATCAAACACCCATTTGAATAATTCAAGGAAACATTCGTAGGATGTTGTGTGCTCCTCTCCATTCCTCCATACTGCGCTAGCCCACTGTAGCACTTTGCCAGTGAGAAACAAAAGTTAGCGATCTTACTTTCCTCAAAGATGTTAGGCATGGCTGAGAAGTACAAGGAGTACTGAAGGAGAAATCCCTTACAATTGAGGGCATCCCCGGCATATTTCTCCGGAATGGGGAGCAGATAAGCAGGACTCAGAGAAGCTTCAGAGCGCGTTAGGAGGGCCTGTGGCACTGCAGCTGCGAACTGTGCCTTCCTGGTGTAGAGGTCTGCAAGCATCTGCTGGTGTTCTCCTAAGACGCATCCCTGAACACTCAGAGCAGTTTGCTTCACATCCTCTACTGCAGCCATCAAGGCGAAGTATCCTGTCAGGTTGCAGGCACTTACAGATGTATGTGCAGTGGAGAGCAGGGTAGCAAACAGGAAACGTAGCCAAATCACAAAAATAGAATCAGAGTCACAAAGCAAGCAAGGGTCGGCCGATCAGCAAACAGGGTAATATAGAGAAGACAAGAGGCATAGAAGCAAAGAAATAGCGAGGATCAGGAAAACTAGAGGTAGACAGAGACAGAAAGGCTTGGTATGACTGGGTAAACTCCGAATGATACTTCGCGACAGTGAATGTGAGAGAGGCTTAAGTATCATGGCTGATTGTGCATGAATGAGAGACAGCTGCAATCAATAAGCTGGTGAGAGGGGGCACGATGGTTCTTGGGCAGTGTAGTTCTGAGAAGCCATGTTTGTAGTTCAGTTAGAGCTGTCGCTCACAACGCCCTTACTGACATTAACTTAATGATTGAAAAAAAAAAAAGAAAATTAAAAATATCCCATAATTGATAGTT
>JAODKS010000023.1:74833674-74843703 GCA_028877415.1 Sciades dowii | reverse complement strand
GGTAGAGAAGGATGCGGAAGACAGGGAGCAATGGAGATGAAAGATCCACTGTGGTGACCCCTAATCGGGAGCAGCCAAAAGAAGAAGAGGAAGAATATATTCATTAAAAAATTATATACTGTATAAATTGCAAACCAATGTAAGTGAAGTGCTGGTATAAACCAATACAGCTAATATTAGTTCAGTTTCATAATAATTTATTGACTGTATAACCTTAGCTAACACTCAAAGTATCTTGCTAAGTTTAGCTCGTCATTCATTTTTCAACAAACTGCCAGAATGACAGAATAACAAGAATAAGAGAGTCGGAGTCATATGAAAAGCATGGAGAGCAGCAACTTTTTTCCCTCAAAAAATGGTGTCGAGTGTAAATGTTGAGTGCTGTTTATATTTTCAGTTGCTACCTTACATTAGCTACTTATACTTACTTAAAATAAAACTGTTTGATGTCAGCTAGCTAGCAAATATAGCTCAATCAATCATGACTCAAAGCTCTAAAATCTTTTCCTGATAAAAGTATGTCAGTAATAGCACTGAAAACCTGAGTTCGGAGCAGCCTCCAAACATGGCCAATCCCAACTACTACTGCCAAGCACCACAGCACCCCTCATCTCTGGAATACTAGGAAGTGCACTTGTTTCCAATTTCCCCCTAATTACTTCCCTATATAAGCCCAGCATCTACAAACACTCACCGTGAAGTATCGTTCTGTGTCTCCATGCCTGATCATACCGAGCCTTCTGACTTTCTGCCTGACTACTCATGCTTTTGACTTTAAGTTTATTTCTGATTTTGTTTACTCACCGACCCTTTGACATTCTGTTTGTGAATTGACTGACCCTTGCCTGTCCCCGACTACGACTTCAGATTGCTGTTTTGGATTTGGTTACCAGTTTGCAATGTACCTGCTCTCTCCTGTACTTGCATCTGTAAGTGCCTGCACCCTGACAGGATATTTCACCCACAATGAATGCAGAAGAGGAGGTGAAGCAGACTGCTCTCAATGCTCAGGGGTGACTGTTAGGAGAACATCAGCAAATGAGATGCGAACTTAACACCAGAATGTCGCAATTAACAGCTGTTGTTTTGTAGGCCATCCTGACATGCATCTCGTCCTCTGCTGGTGCAGCCCTGATGGTTCCACAACCTGCAAAGTATTCTGGGGAAGTTTCAGACTGTAAAAGATTTCTTCTTCAATGCTCACTATATTTCACAACCCTCACAGAGGAGCAGAAGATTGCCCAATTCCTCAATCTCCTCACAGGGAAAGCTTTGCAGTGGGCTAGTGCTGTTTAGGAGCATTGGGGTGAACACACCACCTCCTATGATTGATTTATCAAACTGTTCAAGCGAGTTTTTGATCATCAGCTGGAGGGTGTGGAAGTTGGTGAGAATCTGCTAACCATCAGACAGGGAGAGTGGTTGACTATGCACTAGAATTTCACATACTAGCAGCCAGAAGTAGCTGGAATGAGGCCAATCTCAAGGTCACTTTTCGCCAGGGTCTCCACCCTGAAGTGCTCACTGAACTGGCATGCCACGACAAACAACTCACTCTTGACTCCCTCATCAATTTGGCCATCCACCTAGACCACCTCCTTAGAAACTGGCCCTTGTTACAGTCACCTCCAGCCCTTCCTCCTACTCCAGCATCCCAGACTCTGATGGAGGTCTCCCATGCTTGCTTGCAACATGCAGAGATGGATAGGAGGCATCTTGAAGGGATGTGTTTCTACTGTGGTGAGTTTGGCCATCTGATAGCCAAGTGTCCCATTTGCCCATCAAACCCTAAAAGGGAGGGTCTCACCCATCAGGAAATCTGTCCGTCCAGCCTGGTGAGTTATGAATTTATTCACACACTGCATTCTCTCAAGATGCCAGTGCTGTTAAAGCTACCAGACTCAATCCATGTTCTCTCTGCCTTCATAGACTCGGGGCAGAGGGGAACTTCATCAGTATCGAGATCATCCAGAAGTACAACCTTCCCATGGAAGAACTTCAACGACCAGTGAACCTTAAGGCCATCGATGGGGTTCCCATCGGTGATGGGCTCATGGCAACATGCATGTTACCTCTTGAAATCCAGGTTGGGGCACTTCATGTAGAACATATCACCTTGTTGGTTACTCACACAACTCAGCATGTTCTCATCTTGTGGTTCCCGTGGCTCCAGCTTCATGATCCCCTAATATCCTGGCAACACAGAGAAATTCTGCAATTGTCCCCATCCTGCTTCCAGAACTGCCTGAAACTTCCACAAGTCTCTCTTTTGTCCAACTCTGTGGAGAGCCCACTGCCAGGTACCTTGGACAATGCTCCTCTCTGTTATCATGACCAGAAGGAAGTTTTCAGCAAGGATAAGGCTAGTGACCTGCCTCCTCACCAAAACTATAGCTGTGCCATAGACCTCCTTCCAGGTATGACTCCACCTTGCAATCACATATACCCTCTGTCCACCACCGGACAAGCTGCCATGGAGGAGTATGTACAGGCGGCACTACAACAGGGGTACATTAGGCCATCCATGTCTCCAGCTTCAGCCAGCTTCTTCTTTGTAGAAAAGGAAGGAGGCAGTCTTCACCCCTGCATCTACTACTGAGGTTTAAACTAGATCACAGTCAAATACCCCTATCTGCTTCCCCTGATGCTGTTGGCCTAGGAACAGCTCAGGTCAGTGAGAATATTCACCAAGCTGGACCTTCGAAGTGCTTACAACCTGGTCAGAATTCAGGAAGACGATGAATGGAAGACCACCTTTCGTCCAACATCCGGGCACTTCGAATATTTGGTCATGCCTTATGGACTTTCTTGCGCTCCCAGCATCTTCCATTATTTGATCAATGACATACTCAGAGACATGCTGGGATGATTCATCATTGCTTACATAGATGATATTCTAATCTACTCCCCCGCCGAGAGCTCACATCACGAACATGTAAGGTCAGTACTCACCCGATTATTGGAAAATCACCTCTATGTATAAGCAGAAAATTGTGAATTTCATGTTCATCAGATCTCTATTGTTGGGTACATCATCAGTGCAGAAGGAGTAAGCATGGACCATAGCAAAGTCTCGGCAGTCACCTCCTGGCCCACACCCACGACCATGATGGAACTATAATGCTTCCTGGCGTTTGCAAATTTTTATCATTGCTTCATCCAAGGGTTCAGCATGATCACCGCTCCTCTCACCACCCTGCTAAAGAAGGGGCTACAATGTCTGCAGTGGAACCCAGCTGCCGAAGAAGGCTTCAACCAGCTCAAAACCGCCTTCACAACAGCTCCCATACTTCAGCACCCAAACCCGACTAAACCATTCATCGTAGAGGTAGACACCTCAGAGACAGGAGTGGGAGGGGTACTCTCTCAGCATTTCAGGGATAAGCCTAAGCGACATCACATAGCCTTTTATTCTAAGAAAATCACCCCAACCAAGCAGAATTATGACACTGGCAATTGAGAACTCCTAACAATTAAACTAGCTCTAGAAGAATGGAGACACTGGCTAGAGGGCACCGCATATCCGTTCACCATCCTCACCGATCATAAGAATCTCATATATCTGAAGACAGCTAAATGCCTAAACCCACATCAAGCCAGATGGGCACTTTTCTTCACCTGGTTTCGATTCACGATCTCGTACTGTCCAGGTCCCAGAAACACTAAGGCGGATGCCCTTTCCAGAATCCACACCACATCCAAACATGTTTCAGAACCCACATCCATCCTATCACCTGAATTCTTCTTGCATGCCATTTCATGGGATGTAGATAAAGAAATAGCACAATCGCAACCTCCAAATCCACCTGAGAACTATGGTCCTGGACTCATGTATGTGCCACCCCGATTTCAAGGTCAGCTCATCACCTGGGCCTACTCTTCTCTGGCCACGGGGCACCCCAGCAGTCACAGAACCTATCAACTACTCAGAAATAAGTATTGGTGGGAGAACATAGTTTCTGAGATTAACCACTTTGTTTCATCCTGCTTCACCTGTGCCCAAGCGAAGATGCCATGGGCCCTGCCTGTTGGGAAGGTCTGTCCACTCCTGGTGCCTCAACAACCCTGGTCACATATAGCGATTGACTTCATCACCGACTTACCTCAATCCCAAGGTAACACAGTCATCCTAGTGGTCATAGATTGCATTTCCAAAGCCCTCAAACTCATTCCTCTGTCCGGCCTACCCATGGCATTCAAAACTGCAGAACTCCTGTTCAATCACGTTTTCCAATATTATGGTATCCCCGAAAATATCGTCAATGACCGGGGTCCCAAGTTCATCTCCAGGTTATGGACCAAGTTTATGGACAAATTATGAGTATCCATGAACTTAACTTCAGGGTGCCACCCACAATCCAGCGTCCAACCAGGAGGTCGGTTGCTTCCTTAGGATATTCTGCATGAGGAATCAGAAGGATTGGGTACAGTTCCTTCCTTGGGCTGAGTATGCCCAGAACTCTTTGAAACACTCTGCCACACAGCTGATACCATTTCAATATATCCTTGGGTATCAACCAGCACTCTTCCCCTGGGATGATTCCCCAACACAAATCCTGGCAGTAGACTCCTGGTTCAAGAGGAGTGAGCAGGTGTAGGAGGAGGTTCACCAAAGGCTGGATCAGGTCAACAGCAAGTACAGACAATACGCAGACTAACATCAAGGGGAGACTCCTGAGTATGCCCCAGGTGACCAAGTGTGGGTCCACTAAGGATCTACAAGAGCCAAACACCTCCCGGAAGCGCCAAGCCCGATACATTGGTCCATATAAAGTAATCTGCAAAGTTAACAAAGTCTCCTATAAGTTGGGACTCCCACCTCACTGCAGAATGGCTCCCACATTCCATGTGCCATGCCTGAAACCTGCTTTCCAAGGCCCCCTAGCCACTAACAAACTCATCCAAGAACCTCCTCCCCCCTCCCTGGGACTAGAAGGAGACCCAATATACCAGGTACACAAAATCCTCAATTCTCGGCACAGACAAGGGCAACTAGAATATTTAGTGGACTGGGAAGGGTACAGCCCGGAGGAATGCAGCTAGGTAAACTCCCAAGACATATTAGACTGACTCCTTACCCAGGAATTCCACACTGAACACCCAAACAAGCCAGCACCAAGAAAAAGAGGTGGTCCAAAGAATAGAGATCGCTCCCAGAGTAAGCGCCTGGGGGGGTCTGTCAGTAATAGCACTGAAAATCTGAGTTTGGAGCAGCCTCCAAACATGGCCACTCCAGGCTACAATAATCAAACATCACAGTGCCCCTCATCTCCAGAATACTAGTATAAAGGAAAATATAATTTTTAGACAATTTTTAGAGTAGTGATTTTTAGAAAAGTATGTTTCAGAAACACGGTGTCTCATGTTTATATAAGATGAAGAATGTTATTTTTGTGTCACACTGTTCTGTTCTACAAGGTTATTGTAAGCATGTGTATGTGCAAAGATAGCCTGTAGTTGTCAGCAGAGATAAAGATAGCAGAGAAGATGCCCTGACCATGAGAGTAGATAAACAGGGGAACATCTGATATGCAAGTTATGCTAAGCTGTATAAAGAGTGTGTATGATAAGAGGGCACTTCTCTGGGTGAAACACTCTGGGAAGCCTACTTTTGCAAAAGTATAATAAAGTCAGATTCTGCTTGCTTTTTCCTAACAGTCTCAAGGTGTTGATTTATTATGATTTTTCCACCACATTAGGAAGTGCACCTGTTTCCCATTTCCCTGTAATTACTTCCCTTTATAAGCCCAGCATCCACACTCACTGCGAAATATCATTCTGTGTCTCCGTGCCTGATCATACTAAGCCTTCTGACTTTCTGCCTGATTACCAGTGCTTTTGACTTTGTTTACATTTATTTTTAACTTCATTTACTCGCCTACCCCTTGACATCCTGTTTGCAAATCGACTGACCCTTGCCCATCCCCGACTATGACTTCAGATTGCTGTTTTGGATTTGGTTACCAGTTTGTGACACACCTGCTCTCCCCTGCAATTACATCCATTAGTGCCTACACCCTGACATAGTAAAATCAACATAGTTGTGAAAATTATACGACTACAGTTTAGAATGTATATATTAATTAACAATGCTGTACTTGCCACTTTAAATTAGTTGATGCAATTCAGGAAATATCAGCATGCATGCTCATGTACAAGCGTTCATCACTATGACTGTCACTTTTTTATATCAAATGATGAATGTGAGACCATATATCATAATTCCAGATTTTACAACTTAGAACATGGAACCCATGGTGGCAAACCACCCAATTTTGTAGGTGAGAAAAGGTTATGGAATAGATGCTCTTTAAAAAAAAATATTTAATATTTGGTTTCATGTCCCTTGCTTGTGATAACTGCATCAAACTGGTGACCCACTGACATCACCGAACTGTTGAATTGTTCTTTTCTGATGCTTTTCCAAGCTTGTATTGCCGCTTCTATCTGTTGTTGTTTGTTTTGGGGGGTTTCTCCCTTTAGCCTTTGCTTCTAGTGATTGATTTTCCAGTCTAAAACCTTCCATTATTTCCATTGATTAAGTCCTTTGTTGTGATTGCAGTGTGTTTTGGGTCATTGTCTTGCTGCATGATGAAGTTTCTCCCAATTAGATTGGATGCATTTCTCTGTAGATCTGCAGACTGATCAGGGGTGGGTTTCCTGATAATGGTGCACTTTAGGGTTAATAAACGAGTTTAAAGACGCTCTTAAGCAACAAATGTTGTCTCTGTATATGGCGTTCCCAAACACACTCATAAGGAGGACTCTTAGGAGCAACTTTTCTAAAAGCTTCTTGGCAATGCGTGTCCTCGCATTAGTAGTTGCTAAATCCAGTCAATGAGGTCATTCATTTTTTAACCAAAAACCAATGAAATATAAAGTGCTTATAATATATGTTAATATATTGTATTGTCATCAAGCATTACCTATATAATATCTTAATTACTGCTGCCAACTTTGTTGGAAGAGGTTATGTTTTCACATCTGTTTGTCTTTTCCCAGCGTAACTCAAAAAAAGTAGTGAATGGATTTTGATGAAGTTTTGAGGAAAGGTGAACTTTGGGCCAAGGAATAATTGAACAGATTTTGATGCAAATCCGGATATGTATGTGAATCCAGGATTATTTTTTTTTGTCTGTTCCCAACGTAACTTAAAAAGTAGTGAACAGATTTTGATGAAATTTTGACAAAAGGTCGGCCATGGGTGAAGGAACAGTTGATTAGGTTTTGATGCAAATCCAGACATGTATGTGGATCCAGGATGTTTTTATCTGTTCCACATGTAACTCAAAAAAGTAGGAAACAGATTTTGATGAAATTTGGTGTACAGCTTTACTAATATCCTAGGTTCAAGTGATTTGATTTTGCTGTTGATTATATGCAGCTTGGTGGAGGTATGCACTCTACCAAGTGCTCTTCTAATTAATAACTGAAATCATTTTCCATTTTTGGACAATATTTTTTTGTTTTTAAATTCCAAGTGTGTGTGGGGTTTTTTTTTCAATTAAATGAACAAACATTCGCATGAAAGAATGAGCAAATAATAAGCTAAATAATGAAGTAAAATGTTTTCCCTGTGCACAATTAAGCTCTCAATCAAGGAGTGCAGAAGAAGTAAGGAAATTGGCAGGACTTCTCCAGCCAAGCAGAGAGGATGGGAGTAGAAGTGAGGAGAGAGAGGGAAAGGGTGACCAGTGGTGGCATGTCCATTGTGGCTCCCCTAACCCCAGAGGAAGAAAGGGTCCTCGCAATACTGGGGCAAACAGACAGAGGGCATACCTGCAGGCATTGATGTCCTGTGGGCAGGAGATATCTATACCATCACCTGCCGTCCCCTCCCCAGACCATACTGCCTCCCCACCCCCATGGCCCCACTGCCTCCTCATCCCCTGGACCCTCTCTGCTGTCCGCTTCCCAGGCTGCAGGCAGCCAGAGTCCAGTTGGCCTAGAGTGTCAGTGCAGCTGGGAGCTGCTTAACATTGAGAAGGAGCGGCTCCAGTTTCTCTGAGACCTGCACGATCAAAGGAAGCGGCACCATCAAGAGCAGATGGCCCTTAAATGGGCAAAACTAGACCTGCTGGCCAGAAAAGTAGAGCTGGCAGAGGCATAATTTCAGAGGCCCTCTATTCCTGTAATTGCTGCACCTGCTGGCCAGCATACTTTATCTGAAACATAAAAGGCATGTTCATGCCTTTTTCTTTTTTCAGTAAATCTCTTCATTTCATTTAAGTGCTGTTTTTATTTATTTTTGCCTTGTTCTTAAAAACCTTATATGCAATATTCCTTCATCACAAAGCTGGGGTAAGTCTACATTAGCCACTTCCGATAATACCACCAACCATGAGCTGGCCTAGTGGTTAGTGTGTCTGCCTCTCAACTGGGAGATCGCAATCTGGTCATACCAAAGACCATCATAAAAATGGTACCTACTGTCATCCGGCAAGGCACACTGCAATACAGATGCGAGTAGGGAGTCAAACTGTCATGGTTACCAAAGGACCAGCCCCCCACTGTCACCCTAGCTATATAATAGGCAAGAGGCCAAGGGCTATGGAAACAAAGATGAGCGCTGCACCCATGTGCCTCAAAGAGCTGGGTAGTACTGGGACAGAAGACTGCCTCAGAAGACCAGATCCTGGCATGGGAGGGACTTTGACTTTTTGATAATACCACCAAGATGAAATTTTATATTCTTTATATTTTATTTATATTATTTATATTGTACATTAATGATGACTTCAAGGATGAAGTACAATATTTAAGCCATGAGTGACAAAGTGAAAGTGGTTTGCAAATAGTCATTGATGGAGGGAGTAAAGAAACCAGTCAAAATAATGGAAAAATAAATTTATGGTCTCAGGCAGGTTAAATACTTGAACTGAAAACATTCAAAATTAACTGCCTTCTGGCATGAACGCCTGCCTGATGTTGAACAGCACGCCTCTGCACTGGCGTGTTTTCTGGCACCACATGTTGCTGTTCCATCTCTTCCTGATTCTCTATTCACTCCATAGCTAGAGTCTGTGCTTTAGCCTTCACTGCAATATTGTGCAACATTGCAGTGACCACCACCATTACACAGCTTCTGCTTGGGGAGAATCTGAGGCTGCCTGAGGATCTGTGGATGTAGTGGAAGCGCATTTTCCACATGCCGATGGTTTGCTCCACCACATTCCAGGCCTCAGCATGAGTGGTGTTGCACTTCTCCTCTGGTGCACATTGTGGGTTACCAAAAGGTGTGAGCAGGAAGGAACGGAGGGGATAATCACTGCCACCAAGTAGCCATCCACCTCCAAATTCCCCATTGTTGGCCAGGATGCAGAGGGATGAGTTTGCCCATATGAATGAATTGTGTGTGTTGCCAGGCCATTTTGCAGCAAAATCACTGATAATATTGTGGGCATCTCACACAACCTGCACATTCAGAGCAGCATACCCTTTCCTGCACATGAAGATAGGGTCATCACATGGCAAACGGACAGGGATCAAGGTGCCACCTATGGCTCCTATGACCTGGGGAATTCTTGGGTCTGTGAGCTGATGGAAGCCCTGGTTGATTTCCTGGATCTCCTCCTGTGTCCTTGGAAATCGGATGACAGTGTGGCAATGGCGCAGGAGTGCTGTTATTGAATGCACAGCCTTGGACGCAGCAGCCGCACTGAGGTCATGGTCCTCCCCAATCGTCTGCAGGAAGCCCCCGGTGGCATAGTACCGCAGAGCTGTCAGAAGCTCGACTGCTGGGGTGAGGGAAAAGTTGTGACAAGTAGATCATTGCAAATCTCTCCCTATGAGAGCTTTCAAAGCTAGTATTTCAGCGTTTGGTCATCTGTACCATTTTTGGATGGCTTCGTCAGTGTAGTGTTCCAGTGGATTGAAATTAACCCTTATTTCTGCATTCATCTGGCACAGCAATTTGGCTCATTTATGACACCAAATTAGATAATCACTTGCCTACTGATGGAGTTAAATTTGGTTAAAATGTGCCGTTATCAATGACTTAGTTGAGCGGTTCTTGACATAGTTCAAGTT
>JAODKS010000023.1:71394016-71404246 GCA_028877415.1 Sciades dowii | reverse complement strand
GCTGTTTTGAGTTCTCTATTTAGTTGTACTTTATATGGTTGGTTTGTTTCCTTGGCTGTTTGAGTATTGGTACTTCATGGTGGTGTAGTGGTTAGCACTGTCACCTCACAGCAAGAAGGTTCTGGGGTCTAGCCCAGTGGCCGACGGGGGCCTTTGCGTGTGGAGTTTGCATGTCCTCCCCGTGTCTATGTGGGTTTCCCCCACAATCCAAAGACATGCAGTTAGGTTAAAATGGGATGGCCTTGGGCTGAAGTGCCTTACAGTGGTGGCGGCATGTACGCAGCAGCTTTGCTCTCCTTTGATGAACTAAATTCTGTTGTGTGTTTGTGCCATGACAATAAAGGCATTCTATTCTATCTATTGATATTACACTAGATGTTGCTGTCATTTCTTCATTCGGCACTAGAACTTTCTTGTCAAGAAGTTCAGCACTTTGTGTACCTGACTTTTGCCCTCATTGTACATCACTCCAAATAAGAGCATCTGCTAAATGCCAAGTAAAGTAATGTTGAAATCTGTCCCTTGTCAGAAAACCTACTGACTGTTACAAAGCTCTGACACTGGAGACTCCTTCCATAAATGTTAAATAAACATCTCCTTACAGAAAACTTCACAATGTGGAGCATCTGCTGTACGAGTCCCTGTGAATGACCTATTCATACTTTAAACCTGTGATTTTGCAGCTGTGCTACTGTCAAAGCTGCTGTTATAGAAAAATAATCAACACCTTCTGACCAATCAGAGTCCAGAATTCAGCAGCTCTGTGGTAGAAATGTAAATGAAACATTTTTCCCACATAATTTCGATAAACCATCTTATTATTTTTGATTCACCTTTAATTAAATAGTACTTCCATGGCATCTCAAAAAAGACAAAAACTGGCTTCCACAAAAATGAGACCTGATATTGAGTGCAGTAATGGCGCGTTCTCATAAAAACATGTAAACATTACATTTGGGCCCCACTCATGCTGACTTTCCAAATAGAGTATTTGTATGCACACATTCCCACACTGAATATTTCATAACCAGTCAGTAACCTGGTAGCCCTGCTATGGCCACCTGCTAAACATCCAATAATATCACAGCAATGCAGAAAAACAAGCACAACTACTAAGCAAGAAGTAACACACCCACACAAACACACACACACACATGGAAGGCATTGTATTTACACCCACTGTATTATTTTGATGGCTAAAATGCAATACCTGTCAGTACCTTGACAATGAAATGATTAATGTTGAGCAATGTATTCCATCACAAGGTCTCATCAATGATGTAATAAGGTCAATGTGGGCAAAATATTTCACACACACACTCACAAATACACAGCAGCATTCATGAGATCTATATAGCTTTTACATAATGTGTATTCTGATTGGACAATGTGTGGGATTAGTCTGTCGACTTTTACTTTCGCCTCCAAAGGCATTTTTACCGTGAGTTGGATTAGTGGTTAGTGTGTCTGCCAATCGACCAAGACATCGAAGTTCTACTTGCATGGTACCTGCTGCCATCTGGTGAGGAATGCCACAATACAGATGTGAGTAGGGAGTCAAGTTCATGTGGTTATCAGAGAGTGACTATATCCCTGGCTAATAGGCGAAAAGCTGGGGGCTATAGAAACGGAGATCGGTATCACTCGATGTGCCTTAAGGGCTGGATTACATTACATTACATGCATTTAGTAGACACTGTTATCCAGAGCGACATACAACACAGCCTGGGGAGCAGTTGGGGGTTAGGTGCCTTGCTCAAGGGCACTTTGACCATTCCTGCTGGTCCAGGGAATCAAACTGGAAATCTTTTAATCCCAAAGCTGCTTCTCTAACCATTAGGCCATGACCATGGTTAGTACTTTAATAGGAGACTGCCTTGGAAGACCAGGTCCTGGCACAGGAAGAACCAAAGGAATTTTGGTGGAAAAACATTCATAACACCAGTGACAGTATTTCACATGTGCCTTCTCCATCATGGCTGATGAAGTGTTATTGATGTATAAAAAAATATCAGTGCAAATGGAGATCAAATCAAAGGCATGTGTCACTCTGTGGTAGTGTTCTAGTCAAGACCACTTAAACTGAGACCAAGTCGTGACCAAGACCAGAGTGCATCGAGACTGAGACAAGACTAAGACTTTGAGGGGTTGAGATCAAGTCAAGACCAAGACCAAGGCAGAGTGAGACTGAATCAAGACCAGGATCAGACCAGTGTGTGTGAAGGGGGGTGGAGGAGGGGTGACGGCCATTAACAGTAATGGAAGTTCCGAATTCACAATGAGTCGTGTTTTTGGCCACATTTGAAGCAGGAAGTTTTACATTCGATCACAGTAATGATGTTAACAAATAAATCAGATAATACACAGGGGATTTAGTGAAATCCCCACAGTTGTGGTCTTGACCAGTCTTGAAATAAAATCCTGAGTCTCTCTGTAGAAGACCGAGACAAGACTGAGCAAAAATGCATTCGAGACCGAGACCTTCAAAAATTGGTCTTGAATACGACAGCACTACTCTGTGGAGTCACCTGATATGACTGAATCTGCAGTCTGGGCTAGAAAGAAATCAGCCCCAGCCTCACTTCTTGTCCTCATTTCTTCATACCGTTTGTGAGTGTCTTTTTCACCATGGCCATGATCAAACAACATCAATGCCAGTTCAGGTTACTCACTTATTTATTGTCCAATCGGCTTTCTTTTCAACACACAGTGCTGTTTAAATTAGCTACACCAAAAACGCTGTTAGCTAACTAATAAGTAGCACTGACAGCACAAATCCATTAGCTTTTGCTAAGCTAGATATGACAGTTTACCACTTCCCTCCAATGCTGCGTTCCATTTACCTCAGATGTCATAAGTTCCAGTACAACAAGTTGGAAAACTGACTACAGCCAGGTTAGCCATTGTTAGCAATATCAGTAGATAACAACACATCTGTAGAACTTTGAGCGGGTGGGTGGAGCACAGAAGTACGGCAGGCCAGAACTGAGTTTCCAAAAACTCTTTATTGTAACACTTTTCAGCGTTTTCACTCTCCCAGACACTCAGACACACGCACACACACATCAGCCGTCTGGTTGGGGAGAGAGCTCTCTTCCTCTGCTCTCTCTCTCCTTATATAGGGCGCGGTCACTGGGAAGACACACAAACACAGGTTAATTGACATCAGGTGTAGTGATTCTGCCACTTACCTTCCCTGACTCCGCCCTCCGGTCACAGACCGACGCTTGACCACGCCCCCGCTGCCACAGTACCAAAATGTAGGACGAACAGATTTAAAAGTTTATTTGTCACTGTAACTATTGGCCTCATAAACAACAGTCTGTCATGATCAATCTTCCTGTAATATCTGTGCACCTTGTATTCATTGTTATTGTATGCTGTATGTTTTGTTGTACTGTGTTTTATTCTCTGCTGGCTGTACAACAAATTGCCCCTCACAGGGATAATAAAGTTTACTATAACCTGTTTCAAGTTTGGAACCAGATTCTGTGACATGCCGAATCTCGATATTCCTTGATTTCACTCCAGCGGTGGCTAGGAACCGGGCCGCCTTTCCCAAAGTAAAGAAGGCCCTCCACTCTTGTCCAAATATTAAGTTTGGTCTTCTCTACCCGGCAACGCTACGCATTACCTTACCCCACGGACAAACTCACAGGTTTGATGACCCTGCTTTGGCGTTGGATTTTGTTGAGAAAAACATTTTTAAAAATTGTCGATCCGGATGCTGTTCAGCTATCATGTTAGCCGCTACTGCTTACTGATAAGACTACATTCCCCAGAGTGTCTTGCTCCAGTGAAGTTGGATTTCCTATGGCCAGAGACTGTTGTTACCACTGTTTTCTGTTCACTCTATTGTCATTTTGTAATCTTAAATTGTTTACTGTTATAACTTGAATACGTTTGTTTAATTTTATATGAATACCTCAACTTCAGAGTCTTAACAACATAGGAGTCATTTTTTATGTTCGAGCTAGTTGATTGATGCTGCAAATTCATGCTACTTGTTTATTTTCTCTATGGTGCAATACTAAAGGTTACATGTAGCTGCTTAAATCTAAATGTTTACATTAAATCCAGCTATAAGCCAGTTCATTATTGTGCAGTTTTATTGTCTTCTTAAAATATCACATTTCCCTAGTGGACACTGATTAGTTCTCATTAGGTTTTTTTTTTTTTTTTTCTAAATCTGAACTACTAGAACCTGTAAGGGAGGTGTAGAAGGGTTAGTTGAAAGCATTAATGAAGTTGGGGTCCTTGTGGCTGCCTGTTTTGCCGCTGCGTCAGCTCGTGTGTTACCTAGAGAGACTGGATCAGATTTGTTAGTATGTGCATCACACTTGCATATAGCAAGAGCAGATGGGAGTAGGACAGCATCCAGCAGGTCAGAAACAAGCTTGTGGTGGGCTATGTGTGTGCCTGAGCTGGTCAGGAAGTTTCTATGTTTCCAGATTGTGCCAAAGTCATGTACTACACCAAAGGCATATCTGCTATCTGTGTAAATAGTGGCCGATTTACCTGCTGCATGTTTACATGCTTCGGTTAAGTCATATAGCTCTGTGGCTTGAGCTAACAAATGACTAGGTAATGCTCTCGCTGTGATCATTGTCTGAAACTACAGCATAGCCCACTTGATTTTTACCCGTTTCTGGGTGTCGTGATGCTGATCCATCCACATACAGAATCATGTCTGGATTTGTGAGTGGTTCATCCTTGAGGTCCAACCTAGGGGAACATAATCGGTTAGTAAGTGCCACGCAGTCGTGTGGTTCACCGTCCTCCTCTGTAGGGAGCAAAGTAGCAGGGTTAAGGACAGTACAATGTTTTACTTTTATGTTTGGCATGTCAAACAGAACCATGTTATATCTTAGCCACCGTTGTGTTGACAAGTGTGAAGTTTTTTGTTCTAGCAGAAGCATGGAGACTGCATGTGGGCTTGTAAGTCTTGTACAAAATGCCACTCGTCAGGTTGGGGAGGTTTTATAGCTTTCTTTACAGGAAATATAGGAATGCGCACCGGTGAGTCCGGGCAAGGGACAGTTACTCCTGCCTGCAACAGAAATTCAAAGACAGGCCTAACGCCTTCTATGGCCTCTGGCTTATCTGTCTAGGTCTAAAATCTGACTTGGGAGTTATAACAACCAGTTCAGCATGCTTCATTAAACTCACATCGTGTTTACCTGTGGCCCAGAGCTCTGGTGGAATCTCTACCAGCCTAGGATGGACTTGGGCCGGGGAGACGTCTCCTGGAATGCTTACAAAAGCCCTCACTGAACGCGTGGGGAGCTCTATGCTGCGCTGTACATGTACTAGCATAGAGAGAGATTGTTTCAAGACATCCTTTTCTGGATTATAAAATACAGAAGGATCCGTTGTACTAACCCAATCAGAGGTTTTCTTACTCACACACCCTCGGAGCCAACGTCATATCCCCTTCCATGGGACTGCCTTTGGTTTAGCTAAAGAAATGTGGGGCATGGACAATAGGACATCAAACAGCTCCTTTTGGCAGCACCTAGGGAATTTGGTTATGCCCTCCAATTGAATCCAGTCACAAATGTCTGTGCAGCACTGTAATTCAACAGAACATGCACAATATGTTGATGGGTATGCCGTAGTGTTCGAGAGCGGCCCAGATATAATCGTGACCATTCTCGATCACAGGTGCCTTTAAACCATACTCTCTCATAGGCAGCATCCTTTCCATCATGCACGTGGGCCGTGCAGTGAAGGTCCATATGCTACATATAGTCAATATCATGTGCTACAAGTCTGTCATGTGCTTGCTGTATGAGGTATTGAGTTATATTAGTTAAAGTATCTGGACAGAGCTTCCACTCATATGCATAAATAGGGAAATTTGTTCATGTAAAACACATGTCAAAGTAGTATTTGTCACTGTAATGCCCTCTGAGGTTGATGTAAGAACCAAGCCAAACTTGCACATTAAATCTTGTACTTACTTGTACTTGGTAAGGCCATCTATAGTCTGCCTGCTCGTGCTCAGTTAGAAGGTTCCTCCATTGGATCCTGTTGGAGGCGACTCCCAGAGTGGAACCGATGTCCCAGTGTTCACCCAGTAGATGCTTTATGTCGGAAGCAATAGATCGTAAAATGCTCTGACGAGGTCGACCAACACTTCGGGCACCGTGTGAGGGAGTCCAGTTAAGAAGGTACTTTGGTAGTCGAGATGGTTCCATTCTTGCGATGTGGCCAAAGTATCGTAGCCTATTTAACTGAGCACGAGTACCAAGTTTGATGCAGGAAGATCTTGCGCGGACCTCTTTATTGGGGATGTAATCATCCCAACGAATATCTAAGATCCGCCGAAGGCACGAGAGTTGGAAGCTTTCCAAACGTTGCACTTGCTTATCTATTAGGGTCCAGGTCGGGGAGCCATATAGCAGGAGTGAAAAGACACCACATTCCAGGATCTTGATCTTTGTGCGGAGAGTAATTTCACAGTTTCTCCAAATGTTGTTCAGGGATTTGAATGCTCCAGAGGCTTTCCCGATCCTGAAGACTGCCTGGGAAGACCAGATCCTGGCATGGGAGGGACTTAAATTGATTCTGATTGGGTCATAGGTTTTTGGTTGGGTAACTGCAGCTCTCCAGGTAGCAAGCATTGGCTGATCACTGCCTCTTTGGACCCTATATAGTGTCATCCATTAGACCAGTGGTCACCAACCCTGTTCCTGGAGATCTACCTTCCTGCAGGTTTCAGGCAATAAGCATCATTGAAGATGCATCAATGTTGCCTTCAACTGGGGCAGATTGAAGGCATGTTGGAAGATGGGGAATGAGACTTTGATCAGTTTCGAATGATTCTGGATACCTTGCTGACTTGTTAGACATGCTCCCCCCGTTTCAAACACCCATAGATTCAGGATTTTTTTTTTTTTTTTTTTGGAATTCTATTTTTATTAGGGAGGTCATTCACAGTCCAAGTTTGTAAAAATACATAATAATACAGGTATAACCCAAATAATGGCATTAAACTTAGTCAAAATAATGCTTGTCTCCCTTCTATTTTTCTCCGTTCCATTTTACTGTTAGTAACTGTGAACAATTGAACAAATGTCACACACACTCATTTATCTAGAAAAGTCTGCTCCTCATAGTCCTTTGAAAATGGCAATTTCCCTTAAAGCAGGTCAGGTCTCTGTGAAATGATGTACCCAATCCACTTTGACCACATTCCCCTAAATTTTTCTATTTGCATTCTTATAGAAAAGGTTAGTCTCTCAATTTGTGTAAATTTCATAAATAATTTTTAACCAATCTTCAAATATTGGAGCATCTGGCTGTAACCATTTCCTCGTCACAGCTTTTTTTCCCCTACAGTAAGTAATATTCTCATTAGATATTTGTCTGCTTTAGTCTGAAGATTCTAGTACCCATATACATTGTCAGAGCATCAGATAACCCACATATTTTGTTGTCATTGGAGTAAAACATGCATACAAATGTTGAGTAAATGTGATGGTATGATGGAATTCCAGGCACTCGGAACATATGACTAAACTGAACATTGGAGCTTTTTCTTGAAGCTTTTTACCTCTGTTAACTTTGTTGGAGGAGGTTATGTTTTGACCTCCGTTTTGTTTGTTTGCCTTTTCCCAATGTAACTCTAAAAGTCGTGAATGGATTTCGATTAATTTTTAAGGAAAGGTGGGCCATGGGCCAAAGGACAATTAATTAGATTTTGCTGCAAATCCAAATACGTGGCTTGGTGGAGATATGCACTCTAATTTCAGGTAGCCCTTCTAGTTTCATGAAGCTTTGATTGCTGTATAGTGAGGAATTGTTTCTCAGCACATGCCTACTAACTGTACTGCGTAATGCTCACCGAAATCTCACACACACCTAAACACTTAGTTCATCCACATTACTCCGTGTGCAACCAGGCTACTAGAGACGTAACTTTGTGTGGAAAGGAGCAGCTCAAAACTGATGAAGATATGGAGAATGAATCAGGCTGAGAAGAAAGTTTGTGCTCATGCGTATATGTGATAATGCATGTTGTTCGTGCGGAGATAAACGGTGAGCTTATGCTGTGCTCATATTGCTAGTTTTGCACAATTCCTTCATACTGATGTCATTCTGGGGAAATCCCCTTAGCGTCTTCATTCAGCCATTCAGTCCAACCCTTCGCACTACTTCCTTCAAGCCACTCAACCTGAACAAAGCGCTCGCGCGCGCGCGCGCGCGCACACACAGTGTGAGATGATGCAATCCGGAGAAAGTGCTCTGAAATGTTCCAGCTGTGCTCTTTGACTTACTTTGTCAAGAAGAATGACCTTTTTGAAATTCTCAGTAATGAGTTTCACTCTACAAGATGAACCCACCATGACAAGTTTACAAGCTCGCATACTCCCTGCTGTGTTGTACTGGCCTTTGAGTACAAGCGCTTCAGTACTGTAGGTGGCGCCATTCAAGTTTCAGTCACTTCAAGACAAAGATATCTGCCAGATACCTATGCGATACTTTTGAATGAATGGCTTTGGGAACGCCTTATTTGTAACGACCAAGCACAAGCTTGGTTGTGTACCGTGTTTGTCTGTGGAATTCACCCAGCTGCAATGTGGATGACATGGTGAGCGAAGCCTCCATCGGACGTCCTTTTGCGCCACAGTTACATAATATTGCTTGTGGAAGGAGCTCAAATGTCATATTCAAGTGAAGTATAGGTGAAACGACTGATGTTAACATTAGCAGGTAAAACTTCTATGCAAATAAAATGCAGTGTTGACCTTGGAGGAAGTGCGACCTCTGCATTCTCAACAAGAGCTAGATCCTTCTACAGAATGTTTGTTATTTTTAGGCACATTCCAGTTTTCCTGATTAACAGTATACAAATTTCATTATTATTATCAGGGGGCGTGGCTCTGTCAGCCATTCTGTACTCACCAGCCACTTTAATAAGACCTTGTTCTTGATTCCAAGATCCCTGTTCTTGGCTGCAGGACTGAAATGCAATTTGGGCTTCTGCTGTTGCATGCGGAGATGCTTTTCTGCTCACCGCGGTTGTAAAGAGTTGCTATGAGTTACTATATCCTTCCTGGCAGCTCGAACCAATCTGTCCATTTTCCTCTGACCTCTCTTATCAACAAGGCGTTTGTTTCCACCCACAGAACTGTCGCTCACTCACTCACTTGGTGTTTTTCACACCATTCTGTGCCAACTCTAGAGACTGTTGTGTGTGAAAACCCCAAGAGATCAGCAGTTTCTGAAATACTCAGTCCATCTGGCTCAAACCAACACCCATGCCACAGTAAAATTAAGTCACACGTTGAGATCATAATTTTTCCCATTCTGATCTTTGAAGAGGGAGAAACGCCACAGAATTCAAGCAAGAATGGGAAAGAATTTCACATTCAAACCTTCAACAATTAATGTTCACAGTTCCCAAACACTTACTGAGCGTTGTTAAAAGAAAACGTGATGTAACACAGTAGTAAACATGCCCCGGTCCCAAATTTTTGGAAGGTGTTGCAGGCATCAAATTCAAAATGAGTGTATATTTACAACAAACAATAAAGTTTATCAGTTTGAACATTAACTGTCTTGTCTTTTGTTTTATATTCATTAGAGTATAGGTCAAAAAGGATTTGCACATCATTGCATTCTATTTTTATTTACGTTTTACACAGCGTCCCAGCTTTTTTGGAATCGGAGTTGTATTTATAAACGGAAATAATACACAACCAGGCACACCACTATCAGTAGCTACTTAATACGTCATGCTAAGTATGGGCCAGTATTTCCTTTATTCCATGTAATTATCATGGAATGCCTGCTTATCAGTTTTGCTTTATTGCTCTTCATGGCTCGAGTTTCGTGGGTCGGGGTCAATATTTTCCTACATTCTTATTTTCTTTTAAAGTTGTCATCAGTGAGTTTTGTATTATTTTATAATATTCTGCAAAATTTCACATGCGTTCTAGTATGCTCGATAAAATATCTGCTCCGAGGAACCAGCTCTCTGTGGCACTCCAGTCTCTAAACAAAACAAAAACAAAACTCTTTTTTTGGACCTCCAACCAATCAGAACAACGAGGTATATCGATCACTTTGCCAATCGATTCAGAAATCTCCCGTCTGCGCATTAGCATTTAGTTGCTGTGATTGTGTTTCAGGGGCATGGCCTTGAAGAAATGCTGAGAAGGATGGCATTTGTTTACATTTTAAAAATTGGCTATATTTAACCTCCAACCAAAAAAAAAAAAT
>JAODKS010000023.1:69039936-69051164 GCA_028877415.1 Sciades dowii | reverse complement strand
TTAAAAATGAATGCTATGTGACCTCATCAACTGGATTTAGCAATAACTAATAGTTTAGCGAGGATGCACATTGCAAAGAAGCTCTTAGAAAAGTTGCTCTAAAGGTCCTTCTTAAGAATGTGTTTGGGAAAGCCACATACAGAGACAACGTTCATTGCTTAAGAGCATCTTTAAACTGATTCCTTAGCCCTAAAGTGCAATGTTATTGGGAAACTTATTCCGAAACACTCAGTAGTTGAGAAAATTTAAACCCATATTTAGGATTTTTTAAACAATTTGATACTAATAGTGAAATAGAAAAAAAAAAGATCAGGTACAATAAATGTATGAGTGGCTGAGTAGTTATTATATCATAAATTGTCTGCTAATGTCATGCCATCATGATATTTTCTCCAAGGTTAACAGTGTTGTCTAAATGTGCACCTCTGTGCACCATTGAACATTTTGACACATTCTGAACTTTCTGAAATTTTGCGTTGTGGGTGCTTAGCTGCAGGTCAAAATAGCTGCAGTTGTCAAAGTTTTTGCCTCCCATGGTAATCTCTCGGTTTTCTCTATTACACACACACACTTCTAATATACTGTATAATTTGCTCTCCTTTGTATTTTTGTCTTGTTATGGATATTAATTTTACTACTAAGTTTTCCTTTAAACTTGTCTTTCAGAAGTCTGATGGTTTTTAGTCTGGATCTTGAATGAGTCTCACTTTCATTTGGACTTTATTTTGATTTGGTCTCAACCCCCTTAATACTCTTTAATATCTCTTAATCTTCACTCAATCTCAGCTAGTCCTTTCTTGGACTTGTCTTGTACTCAATAATAGTGGTCTTGACTAAAGCTTTTAGGACATTTTCATACAAGTTTCATATGCTGATACTATATACATATTTTAACGATCCTAATGGAGTAGTAGAGAAGGCTCACATTTTTGTGTATGATGAACTAGAAGTGCAGTAAGCACACAGTATTTACATGCTTTGGATACTGTACACTGAATTCACAACTCTTCATATCTCCTATTCAGAATACATAAAACATTTGGGGTGTGCATGTGTGCGTGTCGGGGGTGGGTGGGTGCTTGAAAAACTCGATGGCTATTGGGACTTGCAATAGAAGTGCAATTTATACAATTATTTGTTTAATGCATACATATGAAACACAGCTTGTATTTTGCATCTATTTAAACACTGCACTCAGATGGTATTTATTAGTTTTGAGTGTGTAGAGAGACCCTGGTGTGGGTGGAGCACAGAAGCACGGCAGGCGGTTGTTTGCATCTTAATTATTTTCTTTTTTGCTACTTTTCAGCACACAACTCAAAACTCTCTCTGCAGCGGACTCCCCCCCGATGGGACAGGAAGTCCGCCAAGACCATCTGCGCCCCCGGCCTGTGGACCACCTTGAATTTAAATGGCTGGAGGGCAAGATACCAACGGGTGATCCGCGCGTTGGCATCCTTCATGTGGTGGAACCACTGGAAGGGTGCGTGGTCCAAACAGAGGGTGAAAGGGCATCCCAGTAGGTAGTACCAGAGGGCAAGGACTGCCCACTTCATGGCTAGGCACTCTATCGTGCTGTACCTGCCTTCCCGCATTGACAGCTTCCGGCTAAGGGACAGCACAGGCCGCTCCTCCCCCTCCACCTTCTAGGACAGAACGGCCCCCAGCCCTCTGTCCGACGCGTCTGTCTGTAAAATAAAGGGGAGAGAAAAGTCAGGGGAGTGTAACAGTGGCCCCCCACACAGTGCAGCCTTTACCTGAGAGAAAACCTGTTGGCATTGCTCTGTCCACAGGACCGGATCTGGTGCTCCTGTTTTAGTGAGATCAGTGAGCAGGCTGGTGACGTCCGAATAATTAGGTATAAACCTACGATAATAGCCAGCCAGCCCCAGGAACCATCTCACCTCCTTTTTGGTTTTGGGCCTTGGGCAGGCCGCAATCGCTGCAGTCTTGCTAATTTGGGGAAGCACCTGCCCATGACCCAAGTGGAACCCCAGATACTGTACTTCCACCCACCCAATTGCACACTTTTTCAGGTTAGCTGTGAGGCCCGCACACCTCAGTGACTTTAGAATGGCCCTCAGATGTTCCAAGTGCCACAGCCAATAATGGCTGTAGATTATTATATCATCTAGATATGTGGCCACATAGGTAGCGTGAGGGCGGAGGACCCTGTCCATGAGCTGCTGGAACGTAGCTGGCATTCCAAATAACGCAAAAGGGAGTGTGACAAATTGGTGTAATCCAAATGGTGTGGAAAAGGCCATTTTCTCTTGGGATAGAGTCAAGGGGATCTGCCAATATCCCTTTGTTCGATCCAGTGTCAAATAAAAGCAAGCAGCGCCTAACCGATCAAGTAACTCATCAAGGCGAGTCATTGGCTATGCATCAAATTTAGACACCGCGTTGACTTTTCTATAGTCCACACAGAACCGGACTGACCCATTGGTCTTGGGAACCAGGACCACCGGGCTGCTCCAGTCACTGTGGGACTCCTCGATTATGCCCTTTTTGAGCATGGCCTTGAGTTCATCCCAGACCACTTTTTTTTGTGTTCGGGCAAGTGGTAAGGGTAGCTACGCACCACCACCCCTGGGGACGTCTCAATGCGGTGTTCTATGAGGTGAGTGCAGCTGGGCAGGGGCAAGAACATATCGGAAAATTCTGCAACTTGGCTACCTCTGTGAGTTGGGCCAGCGAGAGGTGATCTCCACAAGGGACCGGAGTCACTTGAGGTGTTTTTTTTTTTTTTTGTACCTCCAGCCCCAGCTCTGCCTTCTCGGGGACTGCCGACACCAACACCATGGGGACCCCCTCGTTCCAATGTTTTAACAGGTTGGGGTGGTAAATTTGCAATGCCCCAACCCTATCTGTTCACCTCACCTCATAGTCGATGTCCCTGACTTGCCATGTGACCTTGAAGGGCCCTTGCCACTTGGCGATTAATTTGGAGCTCAACATGAGCAATAATCTGAGCACTTTATCTCCTGGTATGAACTCTCTAAGTCATGTGCCCCTGTCATACAGTTGGACTTGACGTTCTTGTTCCTGCCGCAAATTCTCCTGGGTTAAGTGAGTGAGTGTGTGGAGTTTTGCGCACAGGTCAAGAACATATTGAATTTTGGTTTTGCTAGGCAAAGGTCCCTCTTCCCAATTTTCTCATAGCACGTCCAAAATGCCACGTGGCTTCCGCCCATATAATAATTTGAACAGCGAAAACCCTGTGGAGGCTTGCAGGACCTCTCAAACTGCAAATAACAGGGGCTCGAGGCATTTATCCCAATTACGTGCATCCTCACTTACAAATTTCCAAATTAAGTTTTTCAGGGTTTAATTAAACCCTTCCACTCAGCCATCTGTTTGTGGGTGATAGACACTGGTGCAGATAGACTTAATACCCAATAACCCATACAGTTTGCGCAGTGTGCGTGACATAAATGTAGTGCCTTGGTCTATCAGGATTTCTTTTGGAATCCTGACTTGGGAGATAATATGGAAGAGTGCTTCTGCAATGCTGCGTAGTGAGATATTGCGGAGAGGCACTGCTTCCAGATATTGCGTTGTATAGTCCACCAGAACAAAAATAAAATGATATCCTCATGCTGACCGATCTAATGGCCTAATGAGATCCATCCCAATTCTCTCAAAAGGGATCTCAATTAGAGGGAGAGGGCGCAAGGGCGCTTTTGGAGTGGCTGCAGGATTTACTAATTGGCATTCATGGCACACCGCACATCACCGATGGACATCCCTGTGAATCCCTGGCCAATAGAACCGGGTTATTATTCAGGCTAGTGTTTTATCTTGCCCTAAATGTCTGGCCATGGGGTTAAAGTGAGCCGCATGGAATACGAGTTCCCTAGGGCTCTTTGGGATCAACAACCAGGTTATTTGTTCACCGGTTTGAGTGCCCTGTGTCACTCGGTACAATCTATCCTTAATAATAGCTTAATAGGAGAAGGCCAGTGTCACGCTTGGCTGGAGAGTTTGACCATCGATTACTCTCACTTGGTCAAATGCATGACACAGAGTCTTGTCTCATGACTGCTCTAATGGGAAATCCTCAAGGGAATCCCTGAGGGAGGGAGGAGGGGCAGGCTGCTCCTCACTCCTCGTATTGCCCTGATGGGGTGCTGATGTAGATGGCTCTGTGACAGCTTCCCCAGTCAATGCCACACCAGGACCTTCCCGTGATGTATTAATGCAGGACCCACCTCTTACTATGTGTTCCATCAGTTTGTTAAACCCTGGCCAATCAGTCCCCAAAATTAGCGAATGGGTGAGACAAGGATTACCCACCACCTTTATTCTATGCTTTTCTCCCCAAAATAGAATGTGGACGGACACTAATGGGTAGTTGTGAACATCCCCATGCACACACAATACCTTCACCACCTGTGCTCTCCCCAATGCCTCGCCTTGCACCAGGCTTTGGTGGATTGAGGTCTGGTTACAGCCGACATCCACAAAGGCGTGAGATGTATCCACTTGTACACTTACCAGTATATGGTATGCTCCGGCCCGATCGAGGGCAGTCTCTGGCGTGTCGGGGATCCAGACCACTGCTCCCACCTCCATCGCGGAGCACTGACCTTGAAGATGTCCCGGCTCCCCACACCGCCAGCACACTGGCCCAGGCTCACCCTCTGCACCGGTGTTTTGGGTGTCACTCACCTGATGGGGAGAATACACAGACATGGAAGGGGAAAATGGGAGGACACCACAGGTGCGCCAGGCCAGCTGGGTGGGAGCCGGCCCCTGCCTCCACGGTGAGGGAACAGGGCAGGGACAGGAAGCAGAGGGAGAGAGAGAGAGAAGAGGAGAAGAGGTGGCACAGCCTCCTGCACATCCTCCTGCTGTCGGAACTGCTGCCAGGTGGTCCTCCGTCAGTTTGATGGCTTGTTCCATCTACACTGGATGATGACACTGGACCCACTCCACCGTTCCTTCCGGAAATCGCGCGATGAACTGTTCCAGTGTCACCAGGTCAATAATTCCCTTGGCGTCATGGTCATCCGCCCTCAGCCACCGCTGGCAGGCATCCCGGAGCTGTTGGCCAAATGTGAACGACTGGCCAACCTCCTCCAGCTTCAGCTCCCAGAAGCGCTGATGCTGTTGTTCTGGAGAGCAGCCGACATGCTGCAGAATGGCTTGCTTTAAGTCGGCATAAATGAGCCGGCTGTCGGTGGGGAGCTGCAGCACAGCAAGCTGTGCCTCGCTAGTCAGCAGAGGAAGTAGGCACACTGTGCGCTGCTCAACTGGCCACCCCCATGCTTCGGCTGCTTGCTCGAAGAGCACGAGGAAGGCTTCTGGATCATTGTGCGGACCCATCTTCATTAGGGTGAGGTGGGGAGAGTCCGCTGTGGTGGCGGTCAAGGACCCTGCTGACGTGAGCAGGTGCTGGAACTCCTGGCGATCTTCTTGCTGGGCCAGCATCAAGGCCTCGAAGTGTTGTTCCTGCTCCTTCCGGAGGGCGATCAGTGCTTGATGCTGGTTCTGCTGAATGGTAGCGATGGCATGAATGAGGTCCTTGAACAGTGAGGACTCCATGGGTGGGCTCCCTTCTGTATTCCCAGGTTTCAGCACCACTGTGATAGTTCCCTGATGTGGGTGGAGTACAGAAGCACAGCAGGCGGCAGCTAATGTTCAGACACATGTTTATTAAGTGCTTTTCAGCTCCTCCCACCTGCTACCTTGTAGGTCATGTCTCTTTAGACAAAGGCTAGTGGAGAAAACCCCAAAATCAAATCAGGAGGGAGGGACCCGAAGGCAGATGTTGGAGCAGCTCGACCCTTCATCTGGCATCCCCTGCAGCGACACCAACTTGTATTGATCCATCTCTCCTCTGGCTGTTGTTGGTGAAGCCGAGAGAGAGGAAGTGGGAACTAGGCAGCACATTTTCTCTACACACGATGCCCAGACACAGCAGTTCAAGAGGTGGCAAAGAGGACACTCTGCGCTCACGATCTGAAATTGTGGGAAAACAACATGGAGGAGGACAGTTTACAGGTTATAAATTCTCTCAAATTGGTGAATAAGAGAATGCCATGGGTGCTTCTCGAAGGTAGGAAAGATCATCGTGTCTCACTGACCAGCTACCGCCCGCCCAAGCTGGGCAGCCCCTGGCCAATTAGTTGCTGGTCCGTCACACCTGTGTGCCTCTCTGAGTGCAAGAGGATAGGTCAAAAACCAAATAGCAGGCATAATCAAGGACCCACAAACAACAAGCAAAGAAATCGAAAGGCAATTTTGTTGTGACTTGGAACCTCGAATGTCCACACACTCTGTCAGGGCATAGAAGAAGACCTCACTGATGTGAACAACATCAGAAAAACAGCAGTTGTTGACAGAGAGCTCAACAGACTCAAAGTGGACATTGCTGCCCTACAAGAAATGTGTTTAGCCAATACAGGATCCATCAGAGAGAGAAACTACTCACTCTTTTGGCAAGGGCTTAGAGAAGAAGAACGACAGCTCTATGGTGTAGGGTTCACTGTACATAACAAACTTTTGGACTCCATCACCACCCCATCAGCCATATCTGAGCGGCTCGCGTCACTGACACTCACAACGCGTGCAGGACAAGAAACCATCATAAATGCCTATGCCCCTACCCTGAATGCAGACCCAGAAGCAAAGGCCAAATTCTATGATGACATCCACTGTGTGTTCCAGCTAGTCCCTGTGGAAAATCAACTCTATTTCCTCAGCAACTTCAATGCCAGAGTAGGGAGTGACCATCTCAACTGGCCATCCTGCTTAGGGTCCTTTGGCATTGGAAAAATGAATGATAACGGGCAAAGACTCTTGGAGCTCTGTACTGATCATGGACTGTGTGTAACAAACACATACTTTGACTGCAAACCACACTACAAGGTCTCCTGGCAACATCCCAGATTGTGGCACTGGCATCAACTCCATGTAGTCCTAACCAGGAGGAAAAGCCTCAACTCAGTCAACATGACTAGGTCATTCCCAAGTGCAGACAGTGACACTGACCATGCTCTGGTCATCTCCAAAGTCAAGCTGGAGTGAAAGAAAGTTCACACACAAAAACCACCCAAAACAGCAAAGTTGAGCACATTCAACATAAAATGCAGGCCTAGGCAGGAGGAATTCTCCACTAGACTACATTGTCTCATTGAAAACCAAGATGGAGGTACTGAAGAAGATCCTCACCCAGAAGAAATATGGGAGGCACTCCGCACAGCCATGTATGATGCTGCCTCTGACATATTTGGAAAGAAAACTACCTCCTTCAGAGAAGACTGGGTAGAAGCAAACCAAGAAACCCTACTACCATTGCTTGAAGCGAAAAGAGATGTACTGCTGGCCCATGCAAGATCACCCAGCCAATCCACATATGATAGGCTCAGGGAAGCCAAGCGCAAGCTGTAGGCTGAGTCCAGAAGATGTGCAAATGACTACTGAAATGCATTGTGCAATGAGATACAGGAGGCTTCTGACCACGGTGACATCAAGACCATGTTCCAGAAGATCAAAACTGCCTTAGGACCACAGGTCCGTAAGTGGCTCCAATCAAATCAAAGACTGGTGAGCTCATCCATGACAAGAACCAACAGTTAGAGCACTGGATTGAGCATTACTCAGATTTCTATTTGGTTGAACACCATCTAGACAGCACTCTCCAGCTCCCAAGACTACCTGAAATGACAGAACTTGATGCAGAACTCACTCTCCTTGAGCTGAGCAAGGCTATTGATGATCTCTCTTCTGGTAAGGCTCCAGGCAGTGACTCCATACCAGCTGAGCTCCTGAAGTACAACAAAGAAGCTATCATCCCCCATCTCTACAACCTTCTTCTCTGCTGGAGAAAAGGCACCATACCACGAGACATGAGAAATGTAAAGATCATTATGCGGTACAAGAACAAGGGCAACAAGGGTGATTGCAACAATTACTGCGGTATATCACTCCTGAGTATCGCTGGCAAAGCCTTTGTTCATGTGGTTCTGAGATGTCTACAACTACTTGCCGACCGAATTCTGCCTGAAAATCAGCATGGTTTCCGCTCAAAAAGGTAAACCATTGACATATTCTCTCTTCGTCAACTCCAAGAGAAATGTTGTGAGCAGCAGCAACTACTTGCCATCATCTTTGTGGATCTGACTAAGGTGTTTGATATGGTCAGCAGATCAGGTCTGTTCTGTGTGCTGGAGTCCATCGGCTGTCCACCCTCCCTACTTCGCATCATATCAGCATTTCATGAAGATATGCAGGCAACTGTCCAGTTTGATGGTTCACAATCCAACAGTTTTGCAATCAAAGAGTGGGGTCAAGCAGGGATGTGTTTTAGCTCCAACCCTATTCAGAATTTACTTTGCCATTCTGCTGTCAACTGCTTTTAAGGAGACCCCGGCGACGTCTTTCTGCACTGGCGAGCCAACGGATCCTTATTCAATCTGGCACACTTCAGGGCCAAAACGAAGGTGAAGGAAGCCACCATACGTGACTTACTCTTTGCTGATGACGCAGCTCTGGTTGCCCATGATGTTGCCACTCTACAACACATGCTTGACAGGCTCAACTCAGCATGCAAGCTATTCTCACTTGTGATCAGCATCAAGAAAACTGTTGTCCTTACCCAAGGAATGCAAGAGAACCATGAAGCCTTGAAGTTAGATGGCAAGCCCCTAGACGTGGTGGACAAATTCTGCTATCTGGGCTCCACTGTGACTTCTAGCATTTCCCTTGATAAAGAGATCAATTCAAGGGTTGGGAAGGCAGCTGTAGCCTTTGGAAAGCTGTACAAGTGAGCGTGGCAAAACAAGCACCTGAATGATAAAACAAAGGCAAGAATCTATGAAACCTGTGTCCTCAGCTCCCTTCTGTATGGTTCTGAGAACTGGACTGCTACAAGAGGCATGAAAAGAAACTAAACACATACCATTTTAGATGTCTATGAAAGATCTTCAACATCAAATTGCAGGACAGAGTCACCAACACCAGCGTACTGAGAAGAGCAGGCCTGACCACCATCATGACTATGATCAGCCAAAGAAGACTGAGATGGCTTGGCCTTGTGTCCAGAATGGATGACTGCTGAATTGCCAAGCAGCTGTTTGACCAGCTGGCTACAGGCCTCAGACCCCTTGGAAGGCCCAAGCTGCGCTACCAAGATGTATGCAAAGAAACCCTGAAGGACTTCCACATCTCCTTCGGAAACTGGGAATGGTTGGCCAGAGAGAGAGAGCCACATGGAGACATGCAGTACGTACTGGTGCCGCAAGATACAAAGATGAGCTAGCAGAACAACTGGAGAGGAGATGCCAACGAAGACACAAAAGGACTAGCCAGGCAACACCATCACCAATCATCACCTGAAGCCACTGCAACCACCTTTGTTGATCCAACATCGGCTGTATCAGCCACAAGTGAGATTGCAGTGACAGAAGACAATTTCCACACTGATGTGAACTGCTACGACTGTCTGACTAGATGAAAAGAGCCAGCAACAGCTGAATTTCAGCAGTCAGGCATGTGACTGGAGCAAATATAAATATAAGTAGAGTAAAACTTTGTTTTTAGATCATTGGAGTGACTCAGGTCTCTGATACAGCAGACTCTGCTGGGCCCCTGCCTCAGGAAAGGGTTAGAAGTTCAGTTCCCTTGTCTGCTGTTCACAGAGGAACATCAGAGCCAGGACCCCTTCCCCACTTGCCAGTGGCCAGCGAGGGCCTTTCTGTGTGGAGTTTGCATGTTCTACCCGTGTCTGCGTGGGTTTCCTCTAGGTGCTTCGGTTTCCCCCACAGTCCAAAGACATGCAGGTTACACTAATTGGTGGCTTTAAATTGACCTTAGGTGTGAGTGTGAATGGTTGTTTGTGTCTGTGTATCAACCCTGTGATGACCTGGCGACTTGTCCAGGGTGTACCCCACCTCTTGCCCATAGTCAGCTGGGATTGGATCCAGCTTGCCTTCGACCCTGTAGGACAGGATATAGCTCAGTTGATAACATCACTAACTTGGTGCACTCTGGTGCAGGAGATCATGGGTTAGTGCCCCAGTTGAGGCAACTCCAGTGAGGGCCCCTTAATGCTACCTGCCTACCTCATCAATAAGAGACAGAAAAACAAGAGTCATGTGAGCTCGGATATCACCCAGTCTAACAAGGTCTGCATCAGGTGTTGAGGAACCAGGACAAGCTGATGAGAAATGGACTACTGGAACAAGAACAAGCCGATGAGAAATGGACTACTGGAACAAGAGCAAGCCACTCATGGACAAGAGCTGAGAACACTGGACTGTTGGAATGCTACTGTGCAAGTAACCCTAGTGGGAGGGGTTACATGCAAAGGATGTGGGACCAATGGATGCTTCAATACCCTACATCTACAGTAACACCAAAACATCAAGTCACTCAATGTTCCAATATCCACAAACAGCAGCTACTATCATAACTAGAGATTGATGAGATACATCACAAATGCTAGGGCAAGGAGAAGTCAGGATGCCAGGTCAGGGGGTGTTTATCATCATCCCCACACTCAGAGATTGAGACTAGGAACCCCCCAACAACAAATCCTTGTGAGCAGGAACATAATGCACAAGCAGCTGACCTGAAATTGAATATAGTAACAAAGCTGAACACCTGGAACCACTGTGCCCTACTACTAAGACTGACTGTAAGTCTCCTAGAAGATGTGAATGCAGCAGTATGAACAATCCCTACTACGATCATCACTGAGACCAACAAGCTGATATACACCATGGAAGAGAAGGTTGGAGGCTAAGGTCAAGGTGACCCAGACCAAGTAAGCCAGCTATCAGAACTCCAGAAAGGTATAACAAGGAAAGGGATACAGCAAGCTGTCCATCCCTGAGGCCCTAGAAACTGACAAAGACTTACAGCCCTGGGTACCCATCACAGAAGGTACACAAGCAAAGCTGCAACCAGGAGAATAAACTGAATGTTCTCCACTCAACCATCAAAGGTTTACACCCAGTGGCAGGGTAATACCAACATGGTTCCAGATCCATCAAGGCTGGAGACTGAACAATACTGGAAAGGGATATGGGTGAAGGAAAAATCAGATAACAGTGCTCAGTGGCTAATAGATCTGAGAGTCAAATACAGCAATCTGCCTGAACAAGACCCAGTAACCATCACTGTAGGTTTACTGACACAAACTTCCAGGCCTTTGGTAGAGGACCTGAGCTTGAGGTGAAAAAAGACTGCCCAAAGGAGGGGTGAGTAGGGAATTTTTT
>JAODKS010000023.1:68276403-68286992 GCA_028877415.1 Sciades dowii | reverse complement strand
GTTGGGGAGTCCTGTGACGAAGTCCAGGGCGATGTGAGACCAAGGTCGATGTGGAGTCGGGAGGGGTCTTAGCAAGCTGGCAGGGGGTCGATTGGCTGTCTTGTTCTGGGAGCATGTGTCGCAGGCTGCCACGAACTCCTGGACGTCCTCCTTGATGGATGGCCACCAAAAGTGCTGCTGGATGAGAGCCAGGGTTCGGGTGGCTCCCGGATGACAGGCCAGCTTGGAACCATGACCTCACTGCAGCACCTGAGTTCGCATATGACAGGGAACAAACAGATGGTGAGGTGGTGATGGTGGTCAGCAGAGCAGACCAGGAAGTGAATGCCGGCAAGATGGAAGTCCCGTCCTGGATCCGGATTGCGCTGAACTGGGAGATAGTAAATCTCCAGAGTGGAAGTCCGGGGCGGATCATGACACCGTTTCCTTAACGCAAATCAGGAATCTGTTCTGAACTTCTGTTTTCAGATCATTTGCACTGAACAGTTTCAGAAATAAATGCCGAGTGTTGAGTTTCTCATTTAAACCTACAGCAGTGTAAAGCATTTAAGACAAGCTGTCATGAAACTCAATGATTTCTTTCAATAAACATTTTAATAAGAATATAATCACAGATCTAATATTATGTAGCTTATAAAATGCTCTTACTGAGGGTTGTTTTTTAATTAGAGCCCAGCAGTTTTGCGGTCATTGTTTTCAAACTCAATTACTGTGATCTGTATTGTGATTGTGAGGATGTGATATATTGTTTTGCCACCTTGTTCTCTTCAGTTAATCAGTGTGGTGCTTTTACCGGTGTCTACAATAAGGAAACAATAGGAATAGAATACCTTTTCGCAGTTATCTGGACACATAATGTATTGCATGACTGGGTATACACTAACTGGCCAATGTATTAGAAACACCATCAAGAGCATCCCCTTGGCTCTCAAAACAGCTTAAGGTCTTCAAGCAACATGGTTTCCACTAGGTGGTGGAAACTTTCCTGTGAGATTCTGCTCCGTGCTGCCATGACTGCATCACATCATTGCTGCAGATTTGTCTGCTGCATGTTCATGCTGAGAAGCTCCTGTTCTACCACATCCCTAAAGTGCTCTTTTCTATTCCCATGTGGTGACTGGGGAGGCCACTATAGTACACTGAACTCACTGTCATGTTCATGGAACGAGTATGAGACTTGTGCTTTGTGCCATGGGAAGTTATCATGCTGGATGTAGTCCATATAAGGGGGCTTAACTGTAGCCATAAAGAAATTAACATACTCAGAATGGTTATGGTATTCAAACAATGTTCAACTGGGACTAAGAGGCTCAGTGTGGGCCAAGAAAATGTGACTACCACCAAGAAACCAGCGTGGGCCAAAAAACCATTACACCAACTCCAGTCTAAACATTTGACACAAGGCAGGTTGGGTTCATGGATTCATAATGCTGATGCCACATTCTATCCCTACAATCTGCATGTCACAGCAGAAATAGACATTCATCAGACCAGGCAGCATTTTCCCAATCTTCGACTGTCCTGTTTCCGTCAGCCTGTGCTCACTGCAGATCCAGATTCCTATTTTAGGTCTGACAGGAGTAGAACCTGATGTCGTCTTTCGTGACCCAATCTCCTCAACGTTCAACATACTGTGTGTGCTGAGATACTTTTCTGTTTAGTACTGTCGTAAAGAGTGTTTATTTGAGTTATCATAGTGTTACTATCAGCTCCAAGCAGTCTGCTAATTTTCCTCTGACCTCTCTCTCATCAACAAAGCTTTTCCACGCACAGGACTGCTATTCACTGGAGTGCTTTTATTTATTAATACACATCATTTTCTACAAATTCGACACTCAGAAATCAGCAGATTCTGAAAAACTCAGTGCAGCCTGTCTGCCATCAATAACTCGTCATGGTCAGAGTCACTGAAATCATATTGTTTTCCCCATTCTATCCTTCTGTTGGATTAACTGAAGCTCTTGACCTGTATCTGCATGATATTATGAATTATGCTGTATTGTGTCACATGAGTGGCTGATTGGATAATCACTTGCATGAATGAGCAAGTGTACTGATGTTCCTAATAAACTGGCCGGTGAGTGCATATTGAGTAATAACAAGCTTATAAGCCAATAGTCTCCCTGCTAGTGCTACGCGCATGCACACACACACACACGCACACACACACACATTACCTCCAGTTGTTGAATTATGCATGGATGCAATAAGTGTGGGAAGCACGTTGGAAATTACAAGAAACAACAGCTGCACCATTTCTGCATCTAATAAAAGATGAAAGAGATCTGAATTAAAAACAACAAACACTGTCCAAGCAATTAAGTTCATTACAGCTCATTTGCATCAATTCATTTATAGTGTAAATAGATCTATATATGACATACATGCAGTGTGGAGCAGTCGTCTCTCAACTAACACTGACTCTGTGCTCTCACTGCTGCATTGGCTAAACATTTCATGAGCAAGGGAAAGGGAGTTGGGGGGGTCAGCTGAGGTTGAGAACACACACACACACTTATTTTCATTCAGTCAAATATGCAAGATGATAGCTTTTATCTCCACCTTATAGAATAGATGAGTCAAAATAATTGGGGATCTTTTTTTAATGGGCCCCGACTCATTACAAGTATGAATAGGTGGGCCTTAAAGGTGAAATGGTTGAGAATGCTTGCTCTCGACCACTTATCTATCAGGGTCACAAGGGAAGCTGGAGCCAATCCCAGATGACTTCAGGCGAGTGTCGGTGTACACCCTGGTCAGGTCGCCAATCTATTGCAGGGCTAATGCAGAAATGAACACTCCCATTCACATCTATTTGCAATTTAGAGTAGCCAGCATGTCTTTGGGAGGAAACTGGAGCACCCAGAGGAAACCCATACAGGCACGAGGAGAACATGCAAATTCTACGAAGGCTCCAGTTAGCCACAAGGTTCAAACCCAGAACCTGTTTGCATGGAGGTAACAGCACTAACCACCATGCTGCCTCCAATAGGTTGTATTCGGTCACATGACTTTTACTTGTGAGTTTGCTTCCGGTGAGTGAAGTGGTGGTCAGGCAGACCAATTTGGCTGCCGTTATGCAGAGAGCTAGTGAAACCGTCTCCAGCTATTTTTGCAGTTTAAAGGCTGATGCATGGTCAAGATACTTTCATAAAGTTGTTCTTTGCAATGGGATAGATCCTTACACGTTAACCAAAAAGAATTGTTCCTATGAGTTGGAAAATTATCCATCTGTTGAGTTCCCTGACATCTCAAACGACGTGGTGCTGCAGATATTGTTCTACACTGACAAACAGATGAAAGTCTGGAAGAGCATGGAGGCAAACAACTTTTTATATGTGTCTGGGTAAAAGATCTGGGGATCAAGACAGTACAAGATAAATCCTGTATCATTTATGCCCAGATAATTAGGCATTCCTGGGCTCTTTGTATGCATTTCTGCGATGGTTGCTAGGAAGCTACATGTTTTAGTATCGGGTGGAAACAAACCACACCAGCTCAATTCTCAGTCCTCCCTGCTCTTCTCTTCCAGGTAAATCATTCACAAAGCTCCACAGAAACGACTTTAAAGACCTGGGTATTGGTGAAACAGGACAGAGAAGTTATCATGGCTCACTGTAACTGCATGGCCGGGGAAGCAATTTTGTGCTGTTAACTTGTGATCTCTGCTTTTATGTTTACGTGGTTCATCTCGCTTATCTTATCTATCTAGTTCAGTGTAGGAGCCCAATCTACAACATCATCCTTGTAAAGATTGCTAGGACATGCTGATAAAGTGAAAACATATGTGATAATTTACAGTATGATGACCAAGCTCAAACAGTAAATAAAAACACATGAGGCTTTAAGTGTCTCCTGAACTTCAAAACATCACAAAATAAGAGAAAATGGCAAGAAAAATCATTTGTGAATCCAAATGAAAGAAATCAGAGGAATTTACAAACCCTTCATGAAGTGATCACTGCAAACTTGAGCGCTCTTCGACTTAGCTCCCTTCCATCACAGCGAAAGGTTCAAAAGCCACCTTTCGGTAAAATCCTTTGCTCCTTCACCCTTTTTTATCACTTCATGGGGAACCCGGAATAAACTTTTATCAGTTTATTTGATATGAGCAGCCCAAAACAACACAAGTGTAAGGCATTTTAATGACTGTCAAGGCACCCTAGTGATTGTAAAGCTTTGTGAACAGTGAGCTCAGCTGACCACTACTTCATGTCTTGCATATCTAATGAGGTGGATGTGACGTTGGATGCAACCCACCTATTAAACCAATTTTCTGAAAACTAATATGCAAACACTGTTGTCTCATTGCAAACAGGTTTTGGATTTGAACCTTCTGTTAGACTGGGGCATTTGTGTGTGGAGTTTGCAAGTTTTCGTGTCCATGTGGGTTTTCTTTGGGTGCTCTGGTTTCCTCCCATAGTCAAAAGACATGCTGATTAGGTCAACTGGCTCCTCTAAATTGCCCATAGGTGTGAATATAAGTGTGATTGGCTGTCTGTGTCTCTGTGTTAGCCCGTGATAGACTGGTAACCTGTCCAGGGTGTACTACAAGTCTTGCCCAATGTCAGATGGGATTGGCTCCAGCTTACCCGTGACCCTCAGTGGATAAGCAGTATAGAAAATTAATGTATGAATAATACAACACAATTATTCACTGAGGCTCCTGAGTGGTGCAGCAGAAAAACATTTGCTGTATTGTTGGAAGAAAAAAAAGGTGAGATGACAGTGTCAGTGGGTTTCAAATGTTCATTGTTCACCATCTTCACTTTTTTGTGCTCAGGTAAGTGATATGGTTTGATGTGTACAACTACACTGAGAGCAGCCTCTGTGTGGTGTTCTGGGAAGTTTGTGCATCTTGGATAGGGGAAAAAACACATCTGAAAATTTTTGTTGCAACTTGGAATCCTTTGCCGTCTAGGACAGTGAGAGATTGCCACCAACAGAGATCGGAGTGGAATCAGCTGGGTTTTGTACAGTCTGTTTCCAAATGATCTCTCTCTGTCATTGGCATAGCCAGAGCAAAAGAGACTGCCTTTCTCCATTGTTTGAGGAGTTATGTCTGCCATGGATTCCTCTGTCTATGTGCAAAACCTCATATTTGACTTCTCACTCATCATGTGATCTCAAATAACCTTTGTCACTAGAGCTAGGAAGTTATAAAAGGACTTTATATGCAAATCTGCGGTTAGGTTGATTGGATACTCTAAATTGCCCATAGGTGTTAATATCTGGGCTGTGTTCCTGGTCAGACATGAGTAGTATGGTGGCTGCCTGTGGCGCCTTTGTATGCCTTCGACTCGGCCATGTTGAACTGCGTCATTCGCAATTCAGCTATTCAGCTGCAAGAAAGGATGATTAGCCACTATAAATAAATAAATAAATAAATAAATAAACAGTCTGAGTTGGGAGTGCCAATTATAGACCCATTGTTGCCTCTCACAAGCCTGGCTCAAATTCTCCCACAATAAGTGATCCATGGGTGAAGTTCTGCTTGCAGATCCACGTCCAGTACAGCCTTGAGCTTTTGTCCATATAATAATTCAAAAAGGGAAAACTCCATAGAGGCCTGGGGAACCTCACAGGCTGCAAATAATAGGGCTTCCAACAGTTTATCTTAATTATGACTATCCTTGTGCATGGACATATTACTAGTTTCATTAACTGCTCCACTAATCCGTCCATTTGTGAATGGATCATTTGTGTGCACCCCTGAAGATAGCATGCCAGGACCTGATCTTCCCAGGCAGTCTCTTGTTCTCCCTAAAGGTGTGTTGGGTGGCGCTGATCTTCCTTTCTATAGCCCTCAGCTTCCCATATATTACATAGCTAGAGTTACAACTTGCTAGGTAGAAGTATATAAAACTACAATAGCTAGGTAGAACTCATGGTCTCCTGGTCGAAAGTTCGATACACTAACCACTATTCCAGCTTGCGGCAACAACAATGAAATTTAAGTAAAACGTACATGTAATGGAACAGAAACAAGGACTAGAACTGCTACTCACGTGCACATGCACAGTGCCATTAGGACTAATTACCATGCACCTGTTCCAGATTAGAGTGCAATCACAGCGCACTTTTATAAGGACTCTCACTATACACAGACTTTGCAAAGTATATGCGCTGTACCTCATGTCTTGTTACTAAACCTTTTGTAGCGCCATGTTGATATTCTGGTTAGCGACTCTGTTTTGTATTTTGCCCTTTGTCTCCACCTTTGATATCCTGTCTGTGCCTTGCTTGACCATTGTTTCTTGACTCTGATTTTTGATCATAGATTTGGATTTGTTTGCCAGCATATTTTTAAGTAAAACTCTTCCAATGATTACATCTTTCTATCGCCTGCGTTTTCTGACAGATGGAGAATATCTTGCGTTTATGAGGAGCCATAACAACAATGCCTACAGAGTAAAGACTTGAGCAAAACTGCTTTTAGCTCATAAAATAAAGTCCTTTTAAGGGATTTTTTGAAGTCAATGATTACCATTCTCGATAATTGTTAGTGATTGACACCTAAGCTAGGCTAGTTAAGCCTTTGTTTGATGGCATTAACATGTATTGTTAAATTGACTGCAGACTTGATCCCTTATTGCTTGTCTCTGGGGGGAAGAGGAGCACATGACTCAGTGATTTTCTTTTTTGAAAACTCTGACTCATTGTTATTAAAGGCAGGGGACACAAACTTAGTTTGTTATATGTGAAAGCTCATAGTAAAACAGTTCGTTATTGTGGGATTGCAGTGCAGTACCGAAGACTGCCCAGGACCCACTTTATGGCAAGGCACTCTTTCTTGATAGTGGAGTACCTCTGTTCTCTAGGCAGCAGCTTCAGGCTGAGGCATAGGATGGGTTGTTCTCCTGGCTTTCCCTGTGCTAGTATTGCCCCAATACCCACCACTGAGGCATCTGCCTGCACCAAGAACTGTTGCTCAAAGGACTTCAGAGTACTGAAGATGCACATAAATGCCTCTTGAGGGAGAAGAATGCCCTTTCATACTCCTCTGTCCATATGACGAGGTTCTTGGCTGCCTTGCTGGTGAGGTTAGTCGGGGTGTGGCAGTTGAGGCAAAGTTAGGGATGAATCGCATGTAGGCACCCAATGAGTCTCAGGAAGGACCTGATCTGCTTTCTGGTGTGGGGCCGTGGACTGTTGTGGATCACCTCAAACTTGTCTACTTAATGTCGGACATCTCCTTTGCCAACAATGTACCCCAGGTTTTTGGTTTCAGGCCTTGCCCACTCACACTTCTTGAATATTCAGGGTTAGCCTAGCCTCCTGAATTCACCAAAGGACCCTGCGGAGGTGCTAGAGATATTCCTTTTAGGAGCTATTGAAGATGACCACATCATCCAGATAGGCCTCACAACAGTTTTCACAGCCTTGTGGCACATGGTCCATGAGGTGCTGGAATGTGGCCAGTGCCCAATGGAGCCTAAACCGCATGACAGTGAACTGGAATAAGCCAGTGGGGATCCTGAAGGCAGTGTACTCCCAAGACTTCTCTTCCAATGCCACCTGCCAGTACCTCTTGCAGAGGTCCAAAGTTGTAATGAAGCTGACCTTGCTAATCCTCTCCAGAAGGTCATTAATGAATGGCATTGGGTAGGTATTGAGCCAGTAGATGGCATTGAGCCATACATTGTCCTGAAGTCCATACATATCCTGAAGGACCCATACTTCTTGCGACAATAACAACTGAACTGCTGCATTCACTGGTTAATTGTTCAGTAACCCCCAGATCCCTCATTGTTTGGATCTCCTCTTTCAGCCCAGGCACCAGGTGCTCAGGCACTCAATATGGCTGCTGCCATCTGGAGGTGGAGTCCTTAAGATGAATTATCTGCTCTAGCACCTCAGTCCAGCCAGGTTTCTGCTGGAACAGGGCTGGAAAGTTAGTGAGCACCTGCTGGAGCTCAGTGCTCTGGTCACTCCAGATACTCCAGGCTCACACTCTTCTGCTGCTGCCAGGCCTCCAGGTCATCTTCACTGTACTCCTCTTCACCCACCTTCCGCATCATCATTACCATCCCCTCAGCAGTCTGCGTCTCTTTTCAAGATGGCACTGATGAGTAGACTGCTGTGCTAACTGCTCTGACCACACTTTCTTTCTTGCTTGCTTTTTTTTAGTTATTCAGGTGGTTTGTTTTTAGACATTTTTTAGCTATTCAGTATGGTGACGATGATTAGATATAATAGAAATACCTTTATTTATATTGGTCACCAATCTACTCACATACTGACATTTTTAACTCTGGACCCAGCCTAGCCGAGGGAGATCTTGAGGGAGAACAAAGGTCACAGCCCTAACTGATGACCTCGAGGGAAACAAGTGGCATCAGGAGCAGGCTGTGGGCTCATGCACATTGTGCACCCATGCCCAGTATCCTGCTAGCCAGTGTTCAATCCGTTGAGAACAAGCTTGATGACCTCAGGGCCAGAGTCAAGTTCCAGAGGGACATTTGGGACTGCACTCTTCTCTGCGTCATTGAGACATGACTGAACCCCATGGTACCAGACCACACAGTACAGCTGGCAGGATTTTTGGTTTACCATATGGACAGAACAATGGAGTCAGGGAAGGCAAGAGGAGGTGGTGTGTGTCTAATGGTGAATAACAGATGGTGCGCTCGTGCAAGCATTTCTTCTTTCACATGCTCATGTTCACCCAACCTGGAACTTCTGAGCATCATATGTTGCCCTTTCTATCTTCCACGAGAATTCAGCTCTGTCATAGGCAGCAACGTTTATATTCTGCCTCAGGCGGACATGGACACTGCCTTGTGTGAGCTACACGAGGCCCTCATTCAACACATGATAAACCACTGGGATGCTGCATTTATTGTGGTGGGGGATGTTAACAGTGCCAACCTTAAACTCGCACTTCTAATTCTCCACCAACACATCACTTGCCCTATCAGAGGAAATAGGACTTTGGACCACTGTTACACTCCGCTCAGGGACTGTTACAAGGCAAAGTCCCTGCTGGCATTTGGGAAATCGGATCATGCTGCCATCTTCCTCACTCCTGTTTACAAACAGAGACTGAAACAGGAAGCCCCCAGTTGTGAGGGAGGTCACTCGCTGGACAGACCTATCAGAAGCCGCCCTGGAGGACGCCTTGGATGACACAGACTGGGATGTGTTCTGGTGCAGCTCTGATGACATCGACATGTTTATGGAAGTGGTTGTGGGATTTATCGGGAAACTAATGGACAACACAGTTCACAAAACCACCATCAGGACGTTTCCCAATCTGAAGCCGTGGTTGAATAAAACCATCCACAACACTCTGAGATTGCACACCACCGCCTATAAGGCAGGGCTTGCTATCGGAAACCTGGACCAATAAAGCTGCATCTTACAGCGTGTGCAGAGCGGTAAAGGAGGCAAAGCAGAATTGCGGGAGCAAACTAGAGTCACAGCTACAACAAAGGGACACTAGAAGCCTCTGGAAGGGACTTGGGACAATAATGGACTACAAAAAAAACCCACCCCACAATAACAAATGCAGATGCATCGCTGGCAGATGAGCTGAACACATTTTATGCTCACTTTAAGGCTGCAGCTAGCATTACTGTAAATAACAGTATGAATAGCAACATGCACACGGAGAGTGCCAGTGAGGGGGTCGTTTTCATCATCACAGAACACACCATGAGGAATGTGTTTAGGAGAGTGAACACCAGGAAGGCATCAGGACCTGATGGCATCTCTGGTAGGGTCCTGAGAGCCTGTACAGACCAGCTAGCACTGGTGTTCACAGAGATCTTCAACCTCTCCCTGGGTCAGGCAGCGATTCCCAGGTGCTTCAAGCAGTCAATTATTGTTTCTGTCCCGAAGAAACAACAGCCCACTTGTCCTAATGATTACTGTCCAGTAGCACTGACCTTAGTTGTGATGAAGCGCTTTGAAAGACTGGTCAGAGACTTCATTACCTCTTCACTTCCTACCAACTTGGACCCACTATAGTTTGCCTACCAGTCTAATCATTCCACTGATGACAGCATCACACATCTCCTGCACACAGCTCTCAGCCACCTTGACTCTGGGAGGGGGAATTATGTTAAGATGCTATTTGTAGACTATAGTTCTGCATTCAGCACAATAATCCCCTCAAAGCTCTTCACGAAGCTGAAGGATCTGGGACTCAGTCCATTACTGTGTCAATGGATCCTCAGCTTCCTTTTGGATATACCATAAGCAGTAAGGGTGGGGAAACCTGTCTTTTCCTGCCCCCCATAACCCTCAGCACTAGAGCTCCCCAGGGATGTGTTTTGAGCCTCCTGAGGGGTGCATAAGCATACTCTTGGTGCCGGTCCCAAGCCCGGATAAACTGGAGAGGGTTGCATCAGGAAGGGCATCCGGCGTAAAACTGTGCCAAATCTAACATGTGGAATGAAAAGAGAAATACCATACCGGATCGGTCGGGGCCCGGGTTAACAACGACCGCCTCTGGTACTGTTGGTCAACAGGGTGCCGGTGGAAAGTGTGCTACTGTTGCGCCAAAATGGAGAAGGAGAAAGAGAGGGGGGAGGCGTGTTAGGAGAGAGCGTGAAAGATGGAAGGGAAGGAGCTTAGAATTGAGG
>JAODKS010000023.1:64152708-64162966 GCA_028877415.1 Sciades dowii | reverse complement strand
GTATGCTGTGGATTCTGCCACAGAAAATGAACAGTTCAGAGAAATCATTGAAAGCCCAATATTGCTGTAACGCAGCTGTGACAAACCAGACGCTCGCGGATTGAGAATGAACTCAAGATTTTAATGAGAACAATGAAAAAAGACAATGTACAAAAGCCAGGCCACGTCAGATCCAAAACAGTAACGAGGGTTAGACAAATCGTGGTCAGGAAACAGGCAATGGTCCAAGAACCGGGAAACAGTAGACATGGGCAATCTAAACACAAGGGATAGGCACATCATAATCAGGAAACAGGTGAGGATCGAAAAACCGGGAAGCAAGAGAAACGGGCAAAGAAACACAGGGACTAGGCAAAATGGGAAAAAAACGGAAGGCAAAAACGAGTCATACACTGGTAAACAATCAGAATAATAATGCTCAGTAGGCTCACAAAATGTAGAGGCAATACTGTGCAATAAACAAAACGGACAAAGGGGCATAAATACAAATGTAAACAAAAAGGTACAAGTGGTGGTGATTAGAACTCAGGGAACCACTCCTAGGAAGTGGTTCCGGGTTGGCTGACGGAGTGCAAGTGGTAGTGACTGGTGTGTGAGGAGGATTGTGGGAAGTGGAGTCCTGAGTGTTGGGTGAGCCTGGAAGCATGACAGTACCCCCCCCAAGTTGTCCAAGGAGGCCGAGGGACGAGGACGACCACGACGACCGCCACCCATGCTGCTGGGAACACTCCTGAGTGAGCCATCAGAACTGCCACAGTGCTGGATAGAGGGCCACTGCGAATGACCTCTGGAACCACCGTTGCGCAGACTACCAGGAGAGTTGGACACACGGCGCCTGGGACAGCCCCTAGGTTGGGACACGGGCTTCTCTGGATGACACTGATGGAACTCCTCCACCAACCCCGAATCCAAGATATCTCGTGTGGGAGCCCAGCTACACTCCTCAGGCCCATAGCCCTCCCAGTCCACTAGGTACTGTAGAGTCCCTCCTCTCCTTCTGGAGTCCAGCAACCAGCAGACAGCATACACCAGGGTGCCTTCTATGTACACCAGAGGTGGGGGCGCGACATCGGGTGTGGCCTCGGCCAACGGACCTGGGACAACAGGTTTCAAGAGAGATACATGAAACGAGTTAGAAACACGGTAATGCACAGGTGGATCTAATTTGCAAGTAACCTCATCAATCTGCTGGAGAATTTTAAATGAACCAATGTATTTGGGGAATAATTTTCTACCTCCCTCAGGAAACCTGAAGTCCCAGGTTGACAGCCACACTCAGTCCCCAGGGAGGTAGGTAGGTGTGTCACCTCTATGACAATCCATCAGCCTCTTGAGTCGGTGGAGGACATTCTCGATCTGCTGGTGGGTCTGTTCCCAGACCTGCTTGCTCCGTTGCATCCAACTGTCAATGGCTGGGTTGTCAGAGAGTGTGGCAGCATTAAGGTGGGTTGGTAACCCAGCATGCATTGAAAGGGTGTGAGCCCCGTAGCAGAGCTGATTAATGAGTTTTGGGCCATTTCTTCCCAGGGCAAATAGTTTGACCAGTCAGCTTGATTATCGTGACAGTATATTCTCAAAAACTTTCCCAGTTCTTGGTTGACCCTTTCACATTGACCATTAGATTGGGGATGGTAACCAGAGGTGAGACTGACGTTAACTCCCAGTCTCTCAAAGAATGCTGACCACACATGAGAGGTGAATTGAGGCCCTCGATCAGATACTATATCCTCTGGAATACCAAATATACGGAATACATAGTTTTTGGCATTTCCCTCCAATAAGGTGCTAAGAGGAGCTGCTAGGCTACTGAAATTGTGAATGAAACAACGGTAGAATTTAGCAAACCCAAGAAATCGCTAGAGTTCCTTTATGAAAGTAGGGACTGGCCAATTAGTTACGGCTTCTACCTCCTTATCGTCCATAACAACACCCTCCAGACTGATGACATAGCCTAGGAAAGAAGTAGAAGGGAGATGAAATTCGCACTTCTCCCCTTTAACATACAGCTGTTTTTCAAGTAGACGCATAAGGACAGAACGAACATGATGAATACGAGTTTTGAGATTATGGGAATAAATCAAGATGTCATCGATGTAGGCAATAACAGACTGGCCAAGCATATCTCTGAGGGCATCATTTATCAATGCTTGGAATACAGACAGGGCATTACACAACCTGAGGGCCATTACTAAATACTCATAGTGCCCCCTAGTGGTAAGGGATGCAGTTTCCCATTCGTCACCTTCTTTTAAGCGGACTAAATTGTATGCACTTCTTAAGTCAAGTTTTGTGAATATTGATGCTCCACGAAGTTGCTCTAGCACTACGGGGACTAAAGGCAGTGGGTAAGAATAGGGTTTAGTGATTTGATTTAGCCCACAATAATCAATGCAGGGCCTAAGTCCCCCATCCTTCTTGTTGACAAAAAAGAACCCTGCAGCTGTGGGAGATGTAGAAGGATGGATGAAACCCTGTTCTAAAGCCTCCTGAACATACTCCTCCATCGCTCTCTCCTCCACCTGAGTGAGTGGATAAATCCTAGACTTCAGTGGAATAGCATCATCTATTAACTCAATGGAACAGTCATATTCTCTGTGAGGGGGAAGTTTGGTAGCAGTTTTCTTGCTAAAGACTTCTAACAGGTCATTGTATTCGGGGGGAACGGAAACTACGACATTGGCATTGGGGCTTTCTATAGTTGTTGACGACACCATAACTGTGGGAAGTGCTAGACAGTGGTCATAACAATAACTGGACCACGAGAGTATTTCTTTATCAGACCAAGATATGACGGGGTTATGTTTTCTAAGCCAGGGCAAACCTAAAATAATGGCATACTCACAAGAATTCAATACAAAAAACAAATCTTTTCTGAATGTAAAGCACTGACAGTCATATTAATGGGTTTCGTGACCCGGTTAACAAGTCCTTCTCCCACGGGATCCCCATCGACAACAGTCAATCTCAGCGGCGTTTTCAGTGGCTCCACAGGAATCTGGAGTTGCTCCACCAGCTCGGCGTGAATAAAGTCCCCTTCAGCTCCGGAATCAATTCATGCTGAGAACACAAAGACAGACTGAGGACAGTTAACTGTCACGGGTAGGAGGAAGGACTTGGAGACCAACCCCTTAGTGGGTGTACTCACCACATTAGCGCATGGAGTAGGCTCCATGCACTTTCCGGGGGTCGGTGCCAAAGTTCTGTGTCAATGGATTTGACAGTCACGTAGAATGTGACCGGTAGTTCCGCAATAGAGACACAGCCTATCATGGAGACGTTGTTGCTTTTCCTCCACAGACAAATTAAATGAGTCACACTGCATAGGTTCTGGGGATTCTGGGTCCTCACGAGTCCAGGTCATTGGTGGATATGAGCGGCGAGGAGTCAATGCAGCAGCTGGAACCGTGGGAGATTTACGAAGACCTCTCCCGTGCTTCAGTTGGTCTAGGCGAATGGCCAATGAAATCATCTTTTCTAGTGAAAGACCATTGTCCTTACAAGCCATTTCCGCTAGGATGTCGGGGTTCAGTCCGTTGCGAAAGGTCACTAGTAATGCAGGTTCATTCCAACCACTCCCAGCCACAAGAGTGCGAAATTCCAAAGCATAATCAGAAACTGACTGATTACCCTGACGTAGTCGGGTGAGTAATTCCCCTTGAGAGTGGCCCTCATTGGCGTGATCGAAAACCGCTTTAAATTCTTTAACGAAGTGATCGTAAGTGTCAGATTGGATTATGGGCCAAACTGCGGTAGCCCAGTCTAAGGCCTTGCCTGTAAGGCGAGAAATCATAAAAGAAATACAAGCCTTGTCAGAGCTCAGAGGGGAATTTGCAAAAAATATTGAACATTGTAACAAAAACCCTTTACACTGATTAGGTTAGCCATCAAATTTATCAAGTTTACTGACAACAAACGAACTGGTAACAGCCGTGGTGGGAGTAGTTGGTTGGTAACCATAGGCGAGCCGGAGGAGCTGAGTCGTTGGAGTTGGGTGGTGATTTCTCTCATGCTTTCAACAATTTGCACCAACTTTTTTTGCTGCTCACCTTGCTGTTGCGTAAGAGTCTGGATGGACTGAGTCATGGAGTCAAAACGCTGGTGATGTTGTCCTAGCATCTGTCCTTGGTTGCTAAGCACTACATGTAGCTCCATGTAATCCGCAGTCTGCATGATGGCACAGTATTCTGTAATGCAGCTGTGGCAAACCAGATGCTCGCAGATTGAGAATGCACTCAAGGTTTTAATGATAACAATTAAATAAACAAAGTACAAAAGCCAGGCCAGGTCAATACCGAAAGATCCTAAAGAGTTACAAGGGCTAGACAAATCATGGTCAGGAAACAAGCAATAGTCCAAGAACCAGGAAACAGTAGATGTGGGCAATCTAAACACAAGGGCTAGGCAAATTGTAATCAGGAAACAGGTGAGGATTGAAAAACCGGGAAGCAAGAGAAACGGGCAAACAAACACAAGGCCCAGGTGAAATGAGAAAAAACGGAAGGCAAAAAGGGTCATCCACAAGAAAGCAATCAGAATTATAAGGCTCACTAGGCTCACAAAGCGTAGAGGCAATACTGTGCGATGAACAAAGCAAACAAAAAAAGGGGTATAAATACAAATGGAAACAAAAAGGTACAGGTGATGATGATTAGAACTAGGGGGAACAACTCCTAGGAAGTGGTTCCGGGTTGGCTGACGGAGTGCATGTGGTAGTGACTGGTGTGTGAGGGGGATTGTGGAAAGTGAAGTCCTGAGTGTTGGATGAGCCCGGGAGCGTGACAGCCAGTAATCACTTCCCTATATACGCTCAGCAGTCAAAAACACCCATTGCGAAGTACTGTTCTGTGTCTCTGTATCTGACCATACCAAGCCTTCTGACTTTCTGCCTGACTACTTGTGTTTTGACTCAATTTACGTTTATTTTCCGACTCCGTTTCCTCGCCTGCCCTTTGATATCCCATTTGCTGATTGACCGACCCATGCCTGTCCCCAACTACATCTTCAGCTTGCTGACTTGGACTTGTTGACAGTTTGCAATGCACCTGCTCTCCCCTGTCTTTGCATTTGTAAGTGCCTGCACCCTGACAGCAGCATAATTTATGAAGTAGCATCCTAACATATGGAAACACTCTTAATAGACTGTATGAATATAATTTCTTTTGTCATCTTCTTTTTTTTTTTTTTTTTTGGTGTTTAATCAGAATGCCTACCTCAGCACAAAAGTAGACTCACACAATTTTTACAATTTGAATAGAAGCAATTACCTGAACTGTCACCACTAGCCCTGGTGTTGGACAGTAAAGGATGAACTTAATTCCTTCTCAGAGAATTAGAGTTGAAGCTGCAGGTTTTTCTTATTTTATGTTGTCAAATCTGATTGTATTAAAAAAGACAGCTGTGTCTAGAAATTATGAAAACAGCCAATGTTAATAACCAAGAAAATATAAACAATGCTGGATAATTTAGCAAACTAAAACTTCCTTCCAAGCTGATTAAGCTTATACCTGTACATGAAAGTAATATAATGGGTCAGAGAATTACATCAGAAATACATTTTGGAGTAGTGATTTCAAGTTGGATGGCAAATTTGTTTTTTTTTATTCTTAGAAGTAACATATGGGAAATGCTGTCAGTCAAAAAAAAAGTAAACCATGTATGCACACTTTTTGAATATTCCATTTTAGTTTCTTTTATTATTGAATGGTTTAAACATCTTTCATCGCACCATTCAGTCCATTATTTAAAAAATAATAATAATAAATTGGGGCACAACTGTAACAATTCCCACTGGAGTCCATCCACCAAAGCTCTATGTGCAGGACATTAATCAGAGAAGTTACAAAGATACCAAAGGAAATGCTCAACATGGTCCTGCCACCACCATGTTTCACTGTGGGGATGTTGTTCTCCAAGGTGAACCATCAACTTCATGGAAAACATGTGGTTGGAAAAAGATCCTGACTGACCATGATCAGAGATCACTTAAATGCTTGGTGAAGTCAAATAGTAAAAAAAAAAAGAAAAAAGAAAAGAAAAAAAACTTGACAGTAGAACTAATGGGTCTAGCTAAGCGTGAAATCAAGAGTATTTCCACACTCACAATGTGATGAGACCTCACAGGAATGGTACTAAATAGCTGTGTGTCCCTCAGCAAACCACTTGTTAGTGAAACTGATCTGGAGAAAAGGCTTCAATTTGCTAGGGAGCATGAGGATTGGACTCCTGAGCAATGGAAAAAGGTCATGTGGTCTGATAAGTCCAGATTTACTCTATTCGTGAGTGATGGGTGCATCAGGGTAAGAAGGGAAACATCATGCATAGTGCCCATTGTACAAGCCTCTGGAGGCAGTGTTATGATCTGGGTTTGCTTCAGTTGGTCAGGTCGAGGCTCGGCAACGTTGTGGGGCAATAAAATTAAGTCAGCTGATGACCTGAATGTACTGAATGACTAGGTTCACATAAATGGAGCATTTCTTCCCTGATGGCACAGGCATAAAATTAGGGCTCAGATTGTGAAAGGAAGCATGAGGAATCATTTTTACACATTAATTGGCCACCACAAAGTCCTGACCTTAACCCCATTGAGAATCTTTGGGATGTGTTGGAGAAGACTTTATGCAATGGTTCGACTCTTCTGTCATCAATACAAGATCTTTGTGAAATATTAATACAAGTCTGGACTGAAATAAATGTGACATTGCTTAAGTTAACTGAAACAATACCACGGTGAATGCATGCTGTAATCAAAGCTAAAGGCGGTCCAACCAAATATTAGTGTGTGACTTTTTTTGGCAGGGCAGTGTATCATGTTGACATTCTACCAAATGGAGCACATCATGTCAAGGGCAAAATTTTGGTCCTATCAGACGTGAGAAAGTATTTCCATGATTGCTGTTTTGGCATCTTCCAACTGAGGTTTCATATACCTCACAATTTTTCACAAAGATCCAACTTTCTGGAGGTATGGTTGTCCTGGAAACTGATTCTCCCAATTGATCTGTGGGTTTCTACAGCTCCATCAGAGTTACACTTGGTTTTCTGGAATGATTCATGGTGGTAAGATGACATGATTCTAATTCAACATACTTTTGCATAGAGAAAGAAATGTGTCTTGCCTTAGAATGTACTGTATCTATAAAACAGTGCTTGCTAAAAAAAAAAGTTTTCACTTAATACTTTGTTAAAATACGTAGGTCGGTTACTGAATTTTCAATTTAAAGTGAATTTTCCAAAATTATCCATGCCCATTTTCATAAATAAGAGATTAGCAATTGGTTTCAGAAAAGGGAAACAAATGCTACCAAAGACCAAAAGTCAGACATCTGTTTGTGCTCTTTCTCTGTAATTAAGGGAAGTGATCCACCATCTTAGTGTGAAGGTTTTAGAAGTTTAATGATTTTCACTCAGCACCTGTGAACCAGCCAGTCTGTTTACCGTCTACTTTTCTCTCTCTCTCTCTCTCTCTCTCTCTCTCTCTCTCAAAAAAAACTCCATTTCACCATCACACAGTCAAGCTTCAGTCTGCTACACCTGACAAGCAATTTAAATACAAATTACATTGTTTCATCCTGCATTGCTCTGTTAGCATGAATGATTGCCTCTAAGTCGTGTTTCAAGAACAAATGTATGAAATGGCTTTCAAGTAGTTTTACCAATTTATGACTCGGTGACTTTGGAGGGGAAGAAAGAGGAGAAAAAATGTACCTAATGCATAGTCAAGGGCTTTGTGACATTCAAGTGTTTGGGATAGATTTCTCAATAGCTGATTATTTAATGCATTTGTCACATTTGCGGCAGACAGAAATGATATGGTTTAATCACGGTCCTTATAGTAAAGCCTATGTGGGCAGTTATTTTCAGTCATACAAGACCAGGTGCCTCTTTCTTTATGTATAGCGATCCATAATTCCTTAATGTATTGAGAAGATGCCATTTGAGATATGCATCTGATAAAAAATGGTGTAAATAGTATATGGTCTTTGAGTCAACATAACATTAAATACAAAATACTGCGCATACACATCAAGTGCTTGACAAAATGCTCAACGGTTTCTCCAGTGATCATCAGACCAGATAGTCAGCCAAATCCTCAAAGATAATCACTGGTAACTAGTGTAAGATGAATGCAACAATGTTTTGGGAAGTACTCTTACTGGAAAATAATCTTAGAGCTGTAATGGTAACTCTGGTTCATGTCAGGCCACATCACACCACCATCTAAAGTTTAAAGTCCTTCCTGCACCATGCCCTGGTCCTCCCAGACAGTCTCCTGCCCCAGTAATAACTAGACCATTAAGGCACATTGGGTGGCACTGATCTCTGTAGCCCTCGGCCTCTTGCCTATACATCTAGGGTTACAGTGGAGGGCTAGTCTTCTGGTATCCATAAGAGTTTAACTCCCCAGTCGTATCTGTATCCTTGATTTGCAAATGATGTCAAAGTAAAACAGAAACCCGGATGTCAGCCATGTTGGTGGATATACAAATGTGGGGTCAAGTGACATTCCATATAAAACATAGTCGCGCGTGCGCAACTCTCTTTGCTTCAAGCAATGGAAAAACATTCTTTTAGCTATGCCATATCTTTGTGCTGTATATAGTTGTGGTCACAACAGTACTCGTGACTGTGGCACATTCTAATATTTTTAGAATTCCATCCGTGATTTGGAAAGAGGGCGAGGAAACCCTGAGGCTTAGTACGGAGAGGAGATGAGCACGGCTGAACAACATCGGCAGGGCTGATCTAACAGAGGCTAAAACCAAAACAGCTCATGTTTGCAGTAAACATTTTATCTCAGGTGAGATTCAAAAGTTTTCTTGATAATATCATGGAAGAATTTTATTCCGTGTTGCTAGAATTTTGCTATAAAATGAGCGTTCTCTTGTCGTGGTTCACTTGGTTGTTTTTATAATTTTAACATGTGTATTACTGTTTCGCTTCTAGGAGCACCAGCAAAATTATACGACAGAAACAATCCAGACTGGGCACCCACTCAGAAAATGGGCTATGTTTCGTCCAAGGTTGGACTTGATTCTTCAGCAGCCAAACCAGATACAACGCGATATCTGGGTACTTGATGGTCGGTAAAAGCATCTTATCTTCAGAAAAGTCTGACTTTTTAAAATAATATGGGTCAAAACAACACATATCTATCTTCTCTTTGTATTGAATCTTCGCTTGACCGTTCAAATTGTGGTAATACTGAGAAAATTCAGCATTGTTTACAGACGCACTTTCAGTGGCTACCATCCTAGTTGCTTTGTATATCCACGATCATGGCGGATGCTCATGACGTAGCACATTCTGATTATGTGGTTGCAAGTCATCTATTGTTTCTAGTTTGCGGACGTCAAGGAGCCACTATTAATCTGCAGGAGACTCCTGGAACTTTCAGAAGAGTTGTGATGTCTGCCAATGAATTATTAAAACCTGGAAGGATGGTGGTAAACCAACAACTTTGCAGAAGAAAAGTGGTCGGAAAAAAATCTAAACTGACCGTGATCAGAGATCACTTAAACGCTTGAAGTCAAATCGTAAATATGTCTACAGTAGAACTCACAGCTATGTTTAATCGTGAAAGTAAGAGCATTTCCACACGCATAATGCAATGAGAACTTGCAAGATTGGGACTGTGCCCATTTAAAAAAAATGTCAGGCAACATATTAGTAAGGCTAATTGGAAGAAAAGGCTTCAGTTTGCTAGGGAGCATAAAGATTGGATTCCGGAGCAATTACAAAAGGTCATGTGATCTGATGTCCAGATTTACCTTATGATGGGAGCATCAGGGTAAGAAGGGAAGTCTATGAAGTAATGCATAAATCATGCATACAAGGTCCACTGTACAAGCCTCTGGAGGCAGTGTTTTAATCTAGTTGTTTTAATTGGTCAGGTCTCAGCTCAGCAATGTTAAGCCTCACTCACAACCCACCACACGGGCAGTCTACGGTAAAAAAAAAAAAAATCGGCAAAACCGTGCTTGAGACTTGCGCGACACTTGCGTGTGTTCAGCGCTGTAGGTCGCAGACTGCCTGTGGAGACTTTTGGTCCTGCACATGCAAATTCTTGGCTCTTAAAAATGGGTCTTACGACAACTCAAGAATGCATACCTGTATTCCTTTTGGACACCTGAACCAAGTCAGCAGCGCGGCTAGTAGGGGCTTTTTGCGATGACAGTAAGACACATGAGTGACGCACGGTCATTGTATGAGTGACGTGCCTCAGAAATACTACACAAGTATTCCACACTTGCTATTTGTG
>JAODKS010000023.1:50489609-50500323 GCA_028877415.1 Sciades dowii | reverse complement strand
ATAATAATAATAATACTTATTATTATTATTATTATTATTACAAAATCATCCACATATTACATTTATAAAATGTAAGTAAAGAAGTTATTCAGTTCAGAGAGATGAGGAGCTGTGCTTCATGTCAGATTTAGTTCTTAATTTTCTTTTCTCTTTTTTAATACATACTATATCTACCTAAGTAAAGGAATGTTATTCCCGTCTGATGTCCATGATCAACAAAGAATTAGAGAACAGAAAACTAACTTGTTTCATGGACATTCCACAACAATTAATGTAACTGTATAAACTATAAAGAGGTTAAAAATGATGTCTTGATGATGTATGTCTTGTAGGGCAGTAGTCAAGGCCACCATTGTTAAGTCCAAGGCCATGGATTGAGTCAAGATTGAGTCTAAATTAAAGCAAGAATGCGATCAGAGGGGAAAAAAATGCCTCTGTGGGTGGAGGGAAGCTTTGTTGGTCAAGTACTTTGAATAAATCTGATATTTTTTTTTGAAATTTTGAACTGATAGATTCAAGAATCCAAGAATCATTTCCCAAACAAGAGTCACAGAAGAACCAGTGGAGTTTATCTGAGCATGGTTTGAACACTATACTTCCTCTCTATACCAGAACCTTCTACCCCTATGTCACATTCCCTGTCGAGTCTCACCGTCCTCTCCAGATTGCTCTGCAATGCTGCCAGGCTGCTCTCTTTCTCACTGTTTTGAACTCGTAGATGCTTCACTGTGTCCTCCAGTCCCTGAATCCTAAAGACATGTATAAATGTTGGAAAACGTACACGTGTGCATGTATACACCGAGACCGACAAACTCTTATCATTCAAAGCACATTTGCACTGTGTAAAGAAACATTTAGCACTTTATTACTTGCACATAGAGAAGTAGCAGGATTACAAATTCACTTGATACGACAAAATGCACACAATCTTTGTTTTGTCCCTCAGATTAGTCAGCTATAACAATCATCATCATCATCATCATCATCATCATCATCATCATCATCCTGTGCATCTAAGTGGCACTTAGTGCCGACACAAAAGACTTCCATCTCTCCTGGGCCTTTACAAGTAATTCTAGTTCTTCCACAGACTTCCCTAGTTCCTTTGCTTGCTTCAACATTGTTCTTCTCCATGTCTCCTTTGGCCGTCTTCTACTTGTCTTACTGCTGTCAGGAGTCCACCTTGCTGCTATTCTGGTGATGTTATTCCAGTGTTTTCTTGACACATGCCCAAACCATTTCCATCTTCTCCGTTTGATCATTGTTAGAATGTCATCTTGTTTTGTTCTTTCTACGAGTGCTTGATTAGATATTTGTGTTGGCCAGTAGCTCTTGCATATTTTTCTCAGACATGATGTCTGGAATACAGAGAATCTGTGACCATCAGCTATAACAAGCCAGGTACTAAAGACTGCCAGTACTACAAGTTCTGCCAGACTACCAAGTTCACCAGTACCAGCAGATATGGACACATACAGCAAACCAAATGCCCAATAATAACAATACATCATATTACAAACCTGGGTACATGCAAAGCTCAGTTCACACAATTCAGAACAGTGTAGATGGTTTCTCAGTTCCATTAAGTAAAGGAGCATTTATTCATCCCCTTAGGGTTCTCATCTGATACTCATTCATCCCCCACCCAACCCCACAGCCTGCCCCACTTGCAATTACAATCAGCAAAAGGGTCATAAGTCATAGAGCATGGAGTGTAAAGTCTGCTTTCTTCATTGTACAACCATCACTGCTGGGAAGATCTAAATAAATATCAATAAGAGAAAGGTGCAATATCTAAACATATTAAAGGACCTAAAGGTTCAGTCAAACCCATGACCCAGATCATCACAATTCAGTGTGAACAAAACACTACTCACCTGCTGACTAAAAGGAGCAGCTTCTATCACAGCTTTTTACGTAAAATGTTGTTTTTTTTTAAATAGAGGCTTTGTATATGCATATGAACAAACTTTCTTCCACTGTATTTCATCATCCTTCTAGACCCTTTCCCTCCTTACATATTCATAGGCTACCATTATATAATAGTCATGTTTATATCTCTGTGGACATTTCATCAACGATTCAACATACAACTGTTGGTCAGATAACCCTTGTGAAATTTTTGTCATTTCTTCAAATTATTTCAACATTCAGTTAACATGTGTGGACCCACTGATGGACCCAGAGAAGGCCTACGTAAAATTTCTGGGAAATACAAATTACACATCTGTCTTTTTAATGTTCAATTTTATTTAATATATTTATCATGGTTAATGTCTTTGTTCTCTGCAAGAACTGTAGTAATAGTCCAATTTTCTTATCATGTTAAGATGAAAATTATAGGGTTAAAAAAATGAGCCAATTAGATTTTGTTTCTTCATGGTGTCTAGATAGCTACAGCCATTTTAGCTCACTCATCGGTTTTATCATGCATTAATACATTTTCAGTCACAAAGTCAGAAGTCCATCGTTACATCTGAAGTCCAAACTCTTCACTATGTTCATATAATGCAAATGCACTATGTATGTCATATATTGTGAATAGGATATATAGAGTGTACTGAAGACCTTTACCTAAAATGCATGGTTCCAGTGGTATCTACCAAAAACTTCACCCATAAAACAAGTAAGAGAAATATGCATGACCATGATGGCTAACAGGTTGTCACACAGACCTGGAGTTGGACTCCATTTTCTCTACATTGAAGCAGGCCTGGAGCTGCATGGCTTCTCTCAGTTTATCTCTCAGTTGCCTCTCCAGGGCTGAGACCTCCAGGCCAGTAGAGGCATTCTGCTCACTTACAGCAGCCTCCAGATCCATGCAGGCCGCATGAAGCCTCCGGCTCACTGATACACACTCCCCACGCATTTCAGAAAGACTCCTGTAACCACAGATACACAAAGTCACACATTAGAGTATTGGGACAGAGCAATTACAAATTCTTATGTGACTAAAGATAGCGTGTGTCCAGCTTTTGGGTTCAGTGCACTCTCAGGAAATCATGTTTATAGCTGAAGGGAGCCAGATGGTTGAAGTTATTAGGCTCCATCTCGTGACCAGGGACCGAGCTCTTTGAACAGTGTCGTGTCTGAGTAAAGGCCTTGAACATTCTTGGCCATGTGTTGAGTAATGCTTATTATGGCAAATTACTCAACAATGATCACAGCATTTACACACAACACAGGCCAAGTCCTTATCCGGCTCTGATGGATGGCCCAGCAATAAACCATGGGGCACGCCAAGCATCACTTTTCCCACAAGGACCCAGTGAGCTGGGCGACCCCAGTGACCCACTCAGCTTTGATCCTGGTTAGACTGGGGAGGGGATGGGGCTTGAACTGTAGGAACAGCACAGTTCTGGCAGCATGCCACACACTTACCTGTCAGCAAAAGCCCTGAGCTGGGTAAAGGTGCTCCTCAGTGAAGCAGCCTGGCGCCAGAGAGCTCGGCCACGCGCCTGTCCACGGCTCAGCCGGGAGGCAGTCATCTAAGGGGAGAGATGCAAGGAATTATAGATGGATGGGGGTTTGGTGGAGGGGAAGAATGAATAGGTTTGGGGGGATTCATCATATGGTCAGCAGATTTAATACCGAAGGCTAAACAATGTATCGTGTTTAAATGTTTAAGTTGCTATTCCATGGCAGCCTCATACCAATACACTGTGTTATGTGTTATATTTAATTTAATGAATTCACATGTATACACTTGCACATACAAGCATGTAAACTTGTAAATGCTGAGGAATACACACTCCTTCTCCCATGACCTATGCATATGCACATTCACACACCCACTGACCCAAAAGCATACACATGCAAAGTAAAATGCGCTCTTCCTGACTGTACATGGCCGAATACAACATTAATATTGCCAGATGTTTGCTCACTGCAATGAATTCTCGCTCTCTTTATTTTTTCCAAATGACTGGAATGCTTTCACAGGAAACAACAGCTGAGAAAATCACAACAATGATTTAAAACAGTGTCCAGACTGACAAAACAGGGACCAGGCAGGAATTCCACAAGTTCCAGAGTTGAGTTTCATTAGGTTGGATTGAGGAAAGATTTTCCTTGAACTGTGGAACTGGTTAAAAAGCATACAAAGCATATCTTTCCTTCCTCTCTCCATCTCACTCTCACCTCCTGTTCCCTTTTCAGTTGCATTTCTCTCTGCTCTGCCCCTTCTCGGGCTTTATGGAGGCTCTCTGTAAGGGCCTGGTTGGCTTCGTTGGCTTGGTCCAGTTGTTCTCTGAGCAGGGCGTTCACTTTGGTCAGACTGGAGCACCTGCGGCACAAACAAAGTTTCAGAATGAGGAACTCTCTGCCAGCCTGGCACTGCCACCTGCTAAAATCTAAGCCATCAACTCCAGCTTCACACCACCCTCTATATGACTCCTACATTTATAAGCTCGTAAAAGCTTGCCTAATGTTTAGTGCTGCCAGCCAACGCTTACAGAGGGGAACACGTATGACAGTTTTATAAAGTCCATGTCAACATTGGGTATAATTGCCAGCAGATTTGCTCATCACGTCATTTATGGCAGTGTTTACATCATCCGTGGTAGTCTACACCCAGCTCCAATCACTGGTTGTTGCCAGCAAAGTAGCAAGTAAATGAAGAAGATAATGATGAAAGATGGAGAGTAAGAAGGAATCAAAACAATGGAGGTACACTGCAGATTGTGCATAAGTAGTTGACGCTTACTAATATGTTGTGATTCTGAGCAGTGCTTCTGTGATTAGCATCACAGCAATATGTAAGTTCAGGAGTTAAAGAATGTGGTTTGGGTAAAAAAAAAAAAAAAAATCATGGGTTCATCCCACCTGCTTCCATTATGTCCTTGACAGGATTTGTACAGCTTTTCTAAAGTAAAATTCAAGCACAATTTCCAGTACTTTCAAAGTGGATAATTTGATTTTTTTTCCCCAGTATAATAAAGATCAACATTTAAGCTTGATATACAGTCCTCTCAGAAAATACTGAAACAGCAAGGCTAGTTCCGTTGCTTTTGCTATACATTAAACACATTTGGGTTTGAGATCAAAAGATGAATATGAGATTTTGGATCAGAATTTCAGCTTGCATTTCCTGATATTTACATCTAGATGTGTTAAACAACTTAGAACATGGGATCTTTTGTTTGAACCCATACATTTTGTGATGAAAAGTATTGGAACATGTGATTGACAGATGTTTCTTGTTGCTCATGTTTGCCCTGTTAGATTGGGATTTAACCTGTTATTAATTGATAAAGACTGCATTTGTTCTTAAGAAGGATAAACCCACATAGAACCAACAAGACCAGAGAGCTGTTTATGGGAAAAAAGCAAGCCATTTTGTAGCTGAGAAAAGAGGAGTAATCGATCAGAGCCATTGCACAAACATTGGGCATAGACAATACAACAATTTGAAAGAAAATAGAAAAGAAAGAAAACAGTGGGATACTAACAACCAGACACTGAACAGGTCGGCCAAGGAAAACAATAGCATTTAATGAGAGAATTATTGTGAGAGCTGTGAAGAAAAAAAACAAAACCAACAGTCAGTGTCATCACCAACAACCTCCACAGAGCAGGAGCAAAGGTGTCACAACCCACCATTTGAAGAAAACTTTGAGAGCAGAAATATAGAGGCCATACCACAAAATGCAAACCACTTATCAGCAATAAGAATTGAAAGACCAGATAGGAATTCGAATTGAAATACAGAGGTGAACCACAAAAGTTGTAGAAACAAAATTAACCTCTACCAAAGTGATGGTAAGGCCAAATTGTGGAAAAAGAAAGGATCTGCTCATGATCCAAACCATACGAGCTCATCGGTCAAGCACGGTGAAAGTAGTGTCATGGCTTGGGCTTGCATGGCTGCTTCTGGAATGGGTTCACTAATCTTTATTGATGATGTAACTCATGATGGTAGCAGCGGAATGTCTACAGAAACATTCTGTCTGCCAGGGAAATGCATCCAATCTAATTGGATACACAACAAAGGACTTCATCTGGGGAAAAAAGTGGAAAGTTTCAGACTGGTCAAGTCAATCCCAATTGAGCATACTGTTCACCACCTGAAGACGAGATTACAGGGAGAATCCCCCAACACAAACAACAACTGAAAGAAGCTGCATTACAAGCCTGGAAAAGAACATTAAAGAATATTAAAGTAAATACCAAATACTAAGTGTTATTTACTTTAATTTACTTTAAAACTATCTGTTCCACTTTGAGTGGTGCACAGCTATCCATGGCTGGGAGCCTAAGATAGCAAAACTGGTCTGTACTCTCAGGGAGGGAGGGGTGGCATACTCTCTCTCATCTGTCAATTACAGCAGCAATTAATCAATTAATGTGAGCCAATCATGGGCGTCTGTGAAATAATATGCATACAGAAGTGGGAGGATACTGCTTTCCTCCGTGTGTGTTAAGCCGCCCTACATTGCATAAGCAGCAGTTTGAAAAGATGCGGTCATCTTTCATCATGTGCCTTGGAGGAAGCACATGATGACCTTCGCCCTCCATAGCGAGTATTTGTTGTATGATAAGGGAGAGCTGTCTGGTGGGCAGAAATTGGCCATATCTAAATTAGGAAGGCCCCCCCCCCAAACACAAACTGTTCCAATACTTTTGCCCACCTAAACATTGGGTGGTATAAAAGGTACCATATTCTAAGTTGTTTAACATATCTAGATATAAATATCAGGAAATGAAAGCTGAAATTCTGACCTATCATCTTTTGATCTCTTCCTGGGACCGCAGTTGCAAATTAACTATACAGCTAACTCTGGCTCAACGGTTGTGTTGTGCATGGTTCCTGTTACCTAAATTAAACTAAATTAAAACTAAACCAAACCCAAATGTCTTCAGTATATAACAAGAACAAAAGAATTGGCCTTACTCCTCCAATTTTTTTGGACGGGACTGTATGCGGACACCTGATCATTATATCCATATGCTTTCATGTAGCATGTTGTTTAACACATTTAGATGTAAATATCAGGAACTGAAAGTCGAAATTCTGATCTCATATTCATCTTTTGATCTCAAACACAAATGTCTTCAGTGTATTGCAAAAAGAAAAGAATTGGCCTTGCCATTCCAATACTTTCAGAAAGGACTGTACATCAAAAGTCTTTAGCATAAATTGAAGAGTTTAAGGAAAGGCCATTAACTACATTTCTACCGTAGCTATAAGAGGTTGAATGATATTAGGTCCTGATTCTGAACCTCTTAAAACAATCCTGGCTCATAAGTGCATGCTATACTAACTGTCAGTTTGTAACTCAGATAATTTTACTGCAGTGCTTTCAAGTGTTACAATGCCTTTGTGGGCTAATTTGGTAAATTTTATTAATACCTAGACATCTATTTCTTTCTTGCAGAGCTTACAATATGTTTGTGTGTTTGGTCCTAATTGTAACCACCACAGCTTGTAAAACTTTTTTAGTTAATTTAATAGCCAGGCCATTTATTGAAAATTTGCTAAACCATGAAATCAAGCATTTTAAGACTTTTAAGCATCTGTGTGAGCCCTGCCTTCAATCAGGTGCAAGTTGCTCCAGTTGGACAACTAAATGTTGTAGTAATGTTCAACCAAATTAATGACACTCAGCAAGACTTCACACCAACAATATAACTTGCCAAATGCTATAAATGTGATGTAAATGTAAATACTAATCCTGCTACAGCCAATGAATGTGACGTGTGAAAAAGTAATTTCTCTTGCAGAGAAAGGCTGGCAAAGCTACAGTGAATAAGAGTTCGGTCCCATTTGCCCCACACACTCCAAGTGAAATGAGGATTGGTTTTGCTAAGCCTTGGAGCTGTGGGTTCTGACAATAGTACTGTGAGCAGGGCAGTAAAAGGAACGAATGCCTGGCAGGCAGGCAAGCCATAACTGCTTCAATTAAAGGTAAGCGCCATAGTAAATCACCTCCCTATAAAGGTCGGCTCTGGGAAGTGCTGTTAATGCACACTGGCAGGAGAGAAGGAGAACAGGGCCCCACTAACTGAGAGTGACAAATTGGATATTGAATATTTTTTCCTAACGGTAATACTTCTTCAGTGTACTCGGAGAGGAATAGGAACACTTCGCCTCTTCTCTAAAGCAGCCCCCCCAACACACACACACACACACACACACACACACACACACACTCTTAAAGATACAGAGGAAGCAAACAATAGACATGCTCTCTGAGTGTCTTCTTGTTCTTAGTTTCTTTAATGTATAACTGTTCTGCTGCTCCAAACTCTCAATCATTTTCTTTCTTTTCACCTGTTTTCCTTTCTTTTTCACCTTTCTCTCTCTCTGACTTCCTATTCCTTTCGTGTCTCTTATATTCTAAAGCAGAGGTTTTGTGTAAGCGCTCACCTCTGCCGCTCCTCCTCCAGCAGGGTGAGTTTGTTCTGCGTGTCCAGGGTGTGCTCCTGCTCTGAGCGTTGGAGCTGCTGGGCTGAAGAGTCCAAGTGAGACTGCAGCTACACAAACACACAAAAATATACAGGTTCATAGAAAATACACCAGAAGAAATTGGACTAAGCAACACATGTGAAAGGTGCAACTGGAGGAAAGTAGAAGTAGGAGCTTTAACGTGTCATACCGAGAGACGCAGCTTTTCCAACTCAGAGGTTTTCTCCAGCACCTGCTGCTCCAGATCTCCAGATCTCTTTTTATACTGAAGCACCTGCAGTGTAACAACCGCACAGTGATAATAAACAAAACAGTATACAGAATTTGGCTCCAAATAACTTAATATGCAGTGAAGATGTATTTGCTGAAGCTTTAAGGATGAAGATTAGTGTTGCTTGATGCACCTTGGCCTGAAGTTTATGGACCAGCTGGGCCTGTTTCTGCTGGCTGTCCTGGTAGGCCTGAAGTTTGAGCCTGTATGCTCGGCTCTCCTCCCGTAGCCTCTGCTGCTCTATGCCATACACACTCTCCTGGTCTGACTCTCCCGACTGCAGAGTCAGCATTTGCTCCAGCTGAAAAGATACACGTGTACAGTGAACACACGCACAGGTAGATATGTAAGTGCAGATGGGGATATACTAACATCAAGTACTGCTTAAGCTGTCTTAAGCAGCCTAAACTCTTTTCTAGATGTTCTCTTAAATTGCTATTTTATAAACTTTGCTTTAGTGTATCAGTAAAAAAAACCATATTCAAATTACGAAAAATTCAAAAAGAAAATGCTACAGAAAATGTTCATATGCCTTTAAAGAAAGGAGGTTATTACCTCCGCCAGCTTTGTTGGAGGAGGTTATGTTTTCACCTCTGCGCTTGTTTATTTGTTTGTCTGTTCCCAACGTAACTCAAAAAGTAGTGAACGGATTTTGATGAAATTTTGAGGAAAGGTGGGCCATGGGCCAAGGAACAATCAATTAGATTTTGATGCAAATATGAATATGTGGCTTGGCAGAGATATGCACTCTAACGAGTGTCCTTCTAGTTAGGTAATTTCCAAATAAAGCATCTTTTCAAATAAAGCATCACTGAGTTTGGGGATAGTCAAAGTCTACAAAGGAACTGTGGCAAGGTCTCCAAGATTAAGTCTGGTACGTGGCACTAACTTTGGGCTACTGACCTGAAGGCTAATTCCAAAACAACTAAGCTGCCACTGTTTGGTCCTTGAGCCATGCCTCAACTCTCTCAACTGGAAATGACTTTGGGTAAAAGCATCAGCCAAATAAGCAAAATGAAAAAGATAAAAGGCAAAGAGTGGTCTTGGCAAATGCTGATTTGATATTTTTTTCTGTTTACTGCATCATTAATTCATTCATTCATCTATTCATTCATCCAACTTCAGTAACCACATTATCCAGGCTAGGGTCACAGTGAACCTGGACAATTTAGAATCATTAATCCATTCAACTGCAGGTTTTTGGACAGTGGGAGGAAACTAGATAACCCTAAGGAAACCCACACGGACACAAGGACATTGTATAAAACTCCAGACAGTGACCCAAACTCAGGGTTGACGTCAATACAGTGGAGCTGTACTACCTGATGTACCACCATATCACATCACTAAATGTTGATTTCATTTCTTTTTTGTTATTTTAGAGAGAGAGAGAGAGAGAGATTACATTCATTCAATTGAGCATGGTCTCATTATTGTGAAACAATTCTTATGTAGTTTGTTTTTGAAGGTTTTCATCCAGGTCATACTGAATGCCTCATTGAAAAAATACAAGGTGACCTTGACATAACTGTGATGATATTTTGCTACTGAGGGGCTTTATGAAGACAATGACACAAATCTACATACTGTAAATGTTAATAAAAAATAATCCCAATAAGCATCAGCTATCATAAAGACTGCAGTTGTCAATTTGGTCAAGTTGGTATGATACCTGATTGAAGTGTGGAATACTCTCACAGGTTAGGGAATGAACAACTGAGAGACAGCCTTGACAACTCAAAGTATGTTTTATTTTTTACTCAGCGATCACTTTTCAGTGACTTTATTTCTCTCTCTACTTTTAGCACATTCACACACATAGCACTGGGTAGCTCAGCTCTCTCTTTCTGATTACTGGATTCTCTCTGAAAGAACATGGCAAAACATACAAAAGTAAATTGCCAGTAATCAAACACAGGTAAAATTCATCACGTGTTACCTGTTAGTTCTACATGACTCTTCGCCATCCACACCTGATGCTCGCCAATCTACCGTGCTGAGGACGGGAAATCAGTGGAACAACCAAGGAAGAAATT
>JAODKS010000023.1:49876742-49889916 GCA_028877415.1 Sciades dowii | reverse complement strand
CCGATCTGGGGAGTCTTGTCTTTATTGATTGATTTAATATTAGTCCATCTCATACCTAACTGATCTGTATCATGACGCTGTTCTCATTGACTGACACTGGTATGTCTACATTTTTATGTGAAATAAATACACATGGGATTTTGACCAATATATATCATAATAAACAATATTTGAGTTGCCTCAGTGTTTGTGTTAGATTACTTAATCAAATTACTTGCATCAATGAGAATACCAATGTATGAAATGAAAACATACCCTGGAAACGCCAAGAAAAAAAATAAACCCACTCCAAAGACATTTCACTTTAAAGAAGATTGACATAACTGGTACACTTTAGTGTAGAGGTTTAAAAATAGTTTTGCGAATAGATTCAGTGAATAAAATTATTCATTTAGCTTCAGCTTAATGAATCATAGAAAGTTGTGGGATTGTGAGGATGTTCAATGGCCTTTTTGATGGGTTTTAGATTTATCATCACTGACATCATTACCAGTACACAACATGGTTCTGTTGGTAGGAAAGAGCCTGCAAAAGGACAGAGAGAAAACTCACAAGTAGAGATGACGTCATGTCCCTTGCTGGGTACTTTTTTCTTCCTTTTATCATTAATCACGACATTGGCAGCTCTTTAGCTTTGTATCTCAGTCCTGTGCTCAGTATGAGGCACACGGAGGGCCAGACAAATGGAGAGAAAGAATGAGAGTGAGTGAGTGAGGGAGGGAGTGAGACGGTGCAGGAGATAGTAATTGCATTACCTCAGCAGTCTGCCATGCTCTTTTTTTCCATCTCTAAATAGATTTCCAGCCTGCTGCTGTGAGCCTTTATTATTCGGGCAACCAGAAATGGGCAGTTGTTCCACACACACACACAGAGATCAGGATTTAGAGAATCCTCTGGGAGCTAAAACAAAAGCAAGCAGGGGGAAGAATCTTGCCACTGCTCCAGTGTCCCCTCAGCACCTGCTCTCTGTTATGACCTCAGTCACTTCCACAGGCTTCCTGTAGCACATGACACAGCACAACACACTTGATGCAAGAGATTGCAACTGGATTCTAAAAACAACTGCAGGGGTATCGTTTGGAATATAGTGAGGCATAAGGATAAGCAAGTTCTAAAATAAAACAAAGCCACATGATCCCTCAATATCTGAGATTAAAAAGATATCCTGCATTTCACTGATCATGGAACACAGACACCATGGAGTTAAACGTTGGCCATTAATTCTTAAAAGCCACCAACACAAAGAAAGTCCTAACAGTTTGAATTGAGAGGAGTGTGCTCAGTACCGTGTATCATCCGTCTCCATTACAAAGTGTCCATTGATTTCCTGGACGCCGCTGAGTAATTAAGAACCTGTAAAATTAAATAAAAACTGGACACTACATTCAGAGGCAAACTGAATTTCTCTGAGTAATGGCACGTCTCATGTTTTATTTACTACTTATTTTATACACAAATATTCTTTAAATCTCCATCGCTTTACCCCACCCACTTTACAGACATGTAGCAGCTGAGAGCTCATGGAGATCAAATTGCAAACCAGGATCTCTGATAGAGGAAAGAGATTCTTTATCAGCTTATATGACAAATGGAAAATGGCAGAGAAGTTACTACACAAACAGTGTTTATAGCAACCATCATTTGCCTTTAATGGTATGACTTGACTTATTTGGGTCATTTAAAAAAAAGTGATATATTACTTTGTTACCAGTACTTATGGTGTGTAAAAGCCTTGCATTAACAACTACTCTAAATAGCATTAGCTAAAAGCAACTTGATTTAATGTTTTACCAGTTACGTTTATTGCTTTGGTAGACATTTTAGTAACAAGTGAGGCAGAACCTAATCCATGCAAACAGCTGGCAGTGGTGTAAGATGAAGATTAAAATTCCACTCAACATGAGTTAGTAGTGAGCCTGAGGCTGAATCCATGTAGAAATGTTGGAGAGCTGTTATTATTGGGATGTCAGATGAGTGGTGACTGGTCATCTGTAACCGACATGCCCTCAACAGTTGCATTTGACATTGCAACTGACCAGCTCAGCTGACACTGTGGTCATCACTTCTGCTGGGAACAGGGCAGAATTCCCCCGAACACTCATGCCTGCTTGGAATAACTACAATCTGTTCAACAATGCAAAATAAAATGAATAAATAAATAAATAAAACATTCAGGCCAACAATCCTGATCTCCGTACAGTTCAGGACACACATTTTTAACAAATCATATTCTGAAAACTGCAAGTCTTGCTCAGGCACATGATGAAAACATGACTGTTTTATGGGTTTGATCAAATTAGGTTAAAATGGGGGACGGCGCTGTTGCCTCACAGCAAGAAGGTCCTGGGTTCGAGCCCAGCGGCCAGCGCCGGCCTTTCTGTGTGAAGTTTGCATGTTCTCCCCGTGTCTGCGTGGGTTTCCTCCGGGTGCTCTGGTTTCCCCCACAATCCAAAGACATGTAGGTTAGGCTAATTGGTGGCTCTAAATTGACCGTAGGTGTGAATGGTTGTTTGTCTCTGTGTCAGCTCTGCGATGACCTGGTGATGTGTTCAGGGTGTACCCCACCTCTCACCCATGGTCAGCTGGGATAGGCTCCAGCTTGCCTGCGACCCTGTAGAACAGGATAAGCGCCTACAGATAATGGACGGATGGAAGTACAAGTTTTCTGGTCTGTGTTGTTATTGATACCAATATGGATATATTCCTAGGCATCCTTCAGTCTCAAGAGACTATGGAGTTGCGCTCTGGGTGTTGATTCTGGTATAGCACCGGGTGTGGCTGGACAGACCAATGCGGGAGTGACAGTCTCTCCCACACAGAGCACACATGAAGTCTGACGCTGATCTGTCAGACTGGGCTCTGGCTTTCCTTCTCTGTCTCTTTGTCTCTGATTCTTGGGCAAGCGTCTTTTCAAATGTGGAGAGGCCTTTCTGGACAGCCTGTCTCCAGACTGATTGTTCTGAGGCTGCCGCTTCCCAGGTGTTTGGGTCGATGCCCAAGGCCTTGATGTCTCTCTTGCAGGTGTCCTTGTAATGCAGTTATGGTCTACCTGTGGGGCATTTTCCCTGCACTAACTCGCCGTACAGGAGATCCTCGGGGATCTGACCATCGTCCATATGCATGACGCGGCCGAGCCAGCGTATGCGTCTCTGCTTCAGCAGTGTGAACGTGCTCGGGATTCCGGCTTTCTCTAGTACAGCAATGTTTGTGACTTTGTCCTGCCAGGTGATCTTCAAGATGCGTCATAAGCAGCGTATGTGGAAGGTGTTGAGTTTTCGCTCCTTCCATGCGTGCAGAGTCCAGGACTCGCTGCCATAAAGGAGGGTGCTCACAACGTATGTACTGTCAATATGGATCTTGGTGTGCTCGGTCATCTTGTTGTTGTTCCATGCTCTCTTTGTCAGTCTGGACATAGTGGTAGCTGCCTTGCCAATCCGCTTATTGAGCTCACTGTTAAGCGAGAGGGAGTCTGAGATCGTGGAGCCGAGGTAAGTAAAGTCATGGAAACTCATGGAAAGTAAGGCGACATTAAGTCTAGCACTCAAAAATCCAAGCTGTCTTCTCACCATGTCAGACGACTTCTGGTCTTTAAAAGGCAAGGAAATACGAATGGTCTTCAAGTCATCAGAAACTTGGTTGGCAACCCTGACTCCTGCACCATCCTGGAGCAGAACCGATTAACGGTTGAACCCATGAGCTTTTCCAGGTATTTTAGGGCTTGAAAAACTTTTTTTCAAATGATCTCATTCATCATCGAACGACTTCTTTGTTGATGATCAACAATAGGCACGATGAAGCATGGTTTTTAACAAGGATCTCTTCCACCTGTGATCCTCATGGCTTTGATAATCCACTGTTTGTGGACTTTTTGTAAACCTTTGTGTCAAGTTTAAAGCCATTCTTGATGATTTCAAAGCTGAGAAGGGCAGCCTGTTATCGAATGGTTAAACTCAAAGACAGACGGCATTCATTCAAAGTTTGGAGAGATGTCTCGGCTGAAGAGATGTTGTCCAGTGTTGCCAGAGTGTCATCAATGTATCCATTGGATAACAGAGGAAGTTTGTCATTTCATTCCAAGCTCTCTTCTATCCACCATAAGAACGTATGGGACAGAAGTGGACCCAAAGGTCCTTGCTTGTATAGCGCACCATCAAATTGAAAAAGTTGATCTTGAGTAGCTATTTTTAATAATTCGATGAGATCAGATTTTGTGATGTTCAAGTCATGTGTCTTGTTGAACCAGTTGCTGGAGAAGGCTTTATCAGCAAGGATGTTAATGGTTTCTTCGAAAGGTACATTTGTAAAAAAAAGGAGATGAGTATGTCATCCTCATTGATGCAAAGATCACGTAGATCTTCAGTGAAAGTAGACATGTCTGTGATTGTGTGGTCGTTTACAGATAGGACTTTGAGTTTATTCTCCAGCCATTTAGCTAAGGTGTAGTTATACAGTATGTACCAGTGGCGTAAAGGATTGGATGCATTGCTAAGTCCTTTATGTGTGTCTTCAGGAGACCATACAGATGGGCTAGTCTTCAACCTTTAGGATAACAAGTTCTTTGGTAGAATTCTCTTAATAACTTCTGTTAGCGCTTTCTCTTTTTGAATTCATGGGTGGTAGTGTTTCAAAGGACGGTCCCTGGTTTTTGGTCTTTCTGAGCTGACTGGCTGAAACTTGGCTTTGTCTTCTCCTGACACTTTATGGAGGAGATTAACATAGTCCGTCTCTCTCTCTCTCTCTCTCTCTCTCTCTCAATACAAACTTGAACTGACTCTTAATCACTGACTGAAACACTGTTTATTTTACTCTGATGATGATGTCAGTGACGTCAAAATATCAGGTTATGATATCACTCCTTTAAATATTCAGGGTTTATATTATTTTCAGAGTAGACAGTTCTGTTGTTGTACTGTTTTGTTTGTTTGTTTATTTGTTTGTTTTGCTAAAGATCCAGAGATGGATAAAAAGTTTCATATTGGCCACTTGGTTCAAACTGTGGTACTTGATGACTCTGACATGAATACAGAAAACACACACACACACACTTGTCTGCTGTAATCATGGAGTAGCCACAGGATTCCCCTGTCAGCTGCAGCTGCTTATTGCCAGTTATACCATCACTCTCCATATTAACATCAAGAATAATCCACTATCATTTTCTCTCTCTCTCTCTCTCTCTCCCATCACTCTCTCTTGCTCATCCTCTTTCTCCCTCTCTCTCTACCCCATCTCTGTTTGTCTCTTCCCCATCTCTTTCTCTCTCTCTCTCTCTCTCTCGCTCTCTCCCCATCTCTCTCTCTTGTCTCCTCTCTCCCTCATCCTCTTTCTCCCTCTCTCTCTTGCTTCCCCTGTCTCTCTTTCCCACTCTCTCTCTCTTCCCCGTCTCTCTCTCTTTCTCTCTCTCCTCGTCACTCACTCTCTCCCTGTATCTCTCTTTTTCTCTCACTCTCTCTCTCTTCCGTGTCTCTCTCTCTCTCTCTCTCTCTCTCCCCCCCCACATTTTTCTCCACACCGTGCCCAGCTGCACTTATCTCATCAGCCGCATGTGTAATTTGAAAAATTGAGTGCAGTTTGAAGGCCAGTTGTTTGTCGTTTCCCAGCCGATTCTGCGCCTGTTGTTGGAAATGGAGACGGTGTTTATTAGCCGTTTGGCCGAGAGCTGAGTCACACAGCAGAGAGCGGTCAACACAGCACAGTGCTCCAGAGCCCCTTTCAACTGTTTCAGCTCACACACACACACACACACACACACACACACACAGACTATGGGTTTCTATATGGATGGATGGATTTGTTTATTTATTTATTTTTCTATTTACTGATCACTTTCTCTTCCACAGGTAATGAAGCACATCAAGCCCGGCCACAAAGAATATGAAATGGAAAGGTAAGAGTGTGTGACGGATTTACGCTCCTGGAACATAAAACCAGCTCTGAAACATAAACGAAGCTGTGTTAAAGGAAAACTTAAAGGAATACTCCAGAGTGAAATGCTTTCTAGGTCTATTTTCGCATTATTGGGAGTGCATACGTTGGGTTGCTACCACAATCACGTCAATCGGATGTGTTTTGAGAAAATTAGTTTTGCGCGATTTCAACCGGAAAGCGCTAATGTGGCAGTGGCTAGTGCATGTGTTTTTGACGATACTAAACGCTAGTTTTAAAACCATTGCAAAGCTCAAAACATGACAGTTCTGTGGAAGTGAGTAGAGGGTTCCTGCAAACAAAACGAAGTGTCCCTGGCTCTGAGTGCACGGACAGTGTGTAGAAATGCAAATACAAAGCCAGTGACCTTACCTGAAGTTGGTCTTCCTCAGACGCCATTTTCAGTGGACAGTCCGTAAAGCCGAGTGCAGAACCCATCCCGCTGGAAACGCACAATTGTGGTATGTTGTGCATTTCCAGCGGGATGGGCTCGGCACTCGATTTTTACGGACTGTCCACTGAAGATGGCGTCTGAGGAAGACCAACTTCAGTTAAGGTGTCTGTACCTGGAATTGTTTCTCTACCAGCACAAAAGTCTTCAGTAGCAGTAGGCTTGTATAGGGTCTTCCAAAGCTGCTTTTTGTTCCCCTTGGTGGATGTAAGAAGTCAGCAATTTAATCATTTAATGCTATGGCTTATTTATCCACAGAAATTTCTCTCTCTCTCTCTCTCTCTCTCTCCTCTTTTCACAATGTAGCTTGATCTTTTAAATCTTAGCTGGAACATGTGCCATATGGCTTCCTATGCACTTGAGCCATGCTGTTTGAAGGGCTGTTTTTCATTTGCCATGCCCTCTCCTCACCCCATTTCAGAAAAGAAATGTCACAACTATTGCTGTGGAGGTAAAGAAATCTCAGCACAAGTATGTGATTGGGCCCAAGGGCAACACCCTGCAGGAGATTCTGGACAGGACTGGCGTCTCGGTCGAGATCCCACCACCTGACAGCAGCTCTGAGACCGTCATCTTGCGTGGGGAGCCAGACCGGCTTGGCCAGGCGCTCACTGAAGTGTATGCCAAGGTAAACTGGGTTTCGTTTTGAGTGACTGTTTAAAATTTGGCTTTAGTCTCCTCCCAAATGCGGAGTTGAATTTTCTTGCATCTGTATCGCTCCCTTAGTGTGCTCTTGTTTAAGAACTGTATGTACTTGATAAACCAGAAATGCAAACCTGTACCATACCAATCAAGTTTGGACACCTACTCACTCAGGTTTTTCTGGTTCTTGATTCTTTTCTACCTTATAGAACAATACTGAAGACCTCAAAACTATTAAATAATGTATGAAATTAACACTTTACCACAGTTTCATATTTTAGATTCTTCAAAGTAGCCACTATTTACCTTGACAGATTCACGTGCTCTTGGCATTCTCTTAACCAGCTTCATGAGTCACCTGGATTGCTTTTCAATTATCAGGCTTGCCTTGTCAAACGTTAATTAGTGCAATTTCTTACCTTTAAGACCATCGTACAGTAAATGGTGCTGTTCCACAACTGTAGTAATGCATGGGTCAATTGCTCAGCTAAATAAAATGAAATGAGTCCATCGTTACCTTAAGACATTGGGGGGGTTAAATCATTAACCAAAATAAAGAAACCATTGATTTGGGTGTGTCAACTTTTGACTGGTACTTTACAAAATCTCAAACTGATCAGCTCCCTTTTTCTCTTTCTCACTATCCAGGCCAACAGCTATACGGTGTCCCATGTATCGGCTCCTTCTTGGCTTCATCGCTTTATTATTGGGAAGAAGGGACAAAATCTAGCAAAGATCACTCAACAAATGCCCAAGGTAGGACATTCATAAACGGCTTTTTTTTTTTTTTTTTTGTGTATTAATAGGAGACATTCAGTGCATAAGTTAATGGAAGGTGTTCCTTACAGGTGCACATCGAGTTCACTGAGGGTGAGGATAACATCACTCTTGAAGGACCTACCAAAGACATCCAGATTGTGCAGAGTCAGATTGAAGCCATTGTAACGGACCTGGTAGGAACAGACGTTGAGGTTTTCCCCCCCCCCCAAGATGGCAGGCTGCCAAAGATCAAGTGAAATGAATTGATGCTTTAATGTTCTTTGTGTTTTGTAGGTTAGCCGTATGGATTACGCAGAGATCAGTGTGGACCCAAAGTTCCACAGGCATTTAATAGGGAAAGGTGGCGCTAACAGTGAGTCGCATGTTCAAACCTTTTCTAAACCAAATGTTTTTAGTAGGAATTGGAAGGGTGCAGGGACTGGAATCCTGTGGGACCCAACCAAAAAAAAATGGATAGGTTTTACTTTCATGTGGACGGGGTTGGGCAGTCAGAGATAAAACCCACTGGATAAAGGCTGTGTAAAAACAGTCATGCATGTTGTGCACTCGGGTGTAAATATGGTATATGGCTTTCATTTTCAGTAACTGTTTATCCTAGTTGTTGGTCTGTCAGATTACTTATTTCTTTGGTTATTTATTTCTTAGAACCATTCATTCAAATTCATAAGAAAATGGGTGGGTGCAAACAAAAACAATTGCTGAAGTGGGTGAGATTGCTCAGGATTCTGTCAGAAGTGTGTGGAAAAGGGATTAGGTAAATTATCCTGTGCACACCTCCTGAAAGTAATTGATTTTATTTGTTGGTATTTCACACATCACTGTCTCCTAGTCAACCGCATTAAGGACCAGTATAAAGTCTCAGTGCGTATTCCACCGGACAACGAGAAGAGCAACCTGATCCGTATCGAGGGCGACCCCCAGGGCGTAAAAGAGGCCAAAAAGGAGCTGCTAGAGCTGGCGTCACGCATGGTGAGCTGAAACCTTCCCTTGCCTTGTCTCATGCTTCTAGTTTTTTGATGAGTTAGCCCAGTCCGCTTGATTCGTTGTTTAAACTTGTTGACTTGTGGGTCAGGCTAGAGGCTGGCGGTGGTATTAATTGTTGACGTGCCCACACTAGAATCCCAGAAGGGCTTCTGTACAGTGCTTTTGGGCTCTGAGGAGAGGTTGCTTGGTAACTCAGAAGTACCTTAACGCTTCATGTGTTCCACAGGAGAATGAGCGTACAAAGGACATGATCATTGAACAGCGTTTTCACCGAGCCATCATTGGACAGAAAGGGGAGAAAATCAAGGAAATTCGGGATAAGTTCCCCGAAGCAAGTTTGGAGTTTAAAATTTTATTTGGTAACTCATTTTAAAGCCATTGTGCATGTGTGAGATGCTGATCCAAAATCTTGCAACATTCTCTGCAGGTCATCATTAATTTCCCTGACCCTTCACATAGAAGTGATATTGTACAGCTGCGAGGGCCTCGGACTGAAGTGGAGAAATGCACAAAATTTATGCAGAAGATGGTGGCTGAAATGGTAAGCAACACCAGATTAAGTGTTTGGTGGCTGAGTGAACATTGTTGAATGAGTGAGAACCAGAGGATGGCAAAAAAAAAAAAAAATCAGCATATAAATGGCTAAAAGACATTTTATTTAATACTTTGTCATGCTTTCCCCCCCAGGTGGAGAACAGCTATTCAGTCTCAGTCCCCATCTTCAAGCAATTCCACAAAAATATTATTGGAAAAGGTGGTGCAAATATTAAGAAAGTGAGTACATGTATCCTTGTGTGGATCCAAAAGTGATTTATTTGCACCTTTTTTATTTTAAACTTGTTTTGACGTTTGTGAGTGCTATGTGTAATAAGGTGGTCTTCCCCTCAGATTCGTGAAGAGACGAACACTAAAATTGACTTGCCTGCAGAGAACAGCAACTCTGAGATGATTGTCATCACAGGGAAGAAGGTAAACTGTGAAGCAGCAAGAAACAGGATCCTGGCGATTCAGAAGGAGTTGGTAAGTCCTTCACTTGAATCTGGTTTTGAGTCGAATTCTAAATTAACAAATCCTAAAAATAATTTGCGTGGGCTTTTTTTTTTTTTTTTTTTTTTTGGCAAATTGTGTGTTTAGGCAAACATTACAGAAGTGGAGGTGTCCATCCCGTCAAAACTGCACAACTCCCTGATTGGTTCCAAAGGGCGCTTTGTGCGTTCCATCATGGAGGAGTGCGGTGGAGTGCACATCCATTTCCCCACTGAGGGCTCTGGCATTGATGCTGTGACAATCAGAGGCCCAGCTGAGGAGGTAGAGAAGGCTAAAAAACAGCTGCTGTCCTTGGCTGAGGAGAAGGTAGTTTGTTGCAGGTGTCTTCAAGTGTTTTAGTAGCCTTATAGCAACTTCTAGTACAACTGACTGACTAATATTCAATTTGTAGCAAACTAAAAGCCACACAGCTGAGCTCCGTGCTAAGCCTGAGTACCACAAATTCCTGATTGGGAAAGGGGGAGGAAACATCCGGAAGGTGCGCGATAGCACTGGTGCCAGGATAATTTTCCCCACACCTGAGGATAAAGACCAGGAACTGATCACAGTAATCGGCACGGAGGAGGCTGTGGCAGAAGCACAGAAAGAGCTTGAAACCCTCATCAAGAGCTTGGTAAACTTGTACATTCATCTAATTCCTACTGAAATCCATACAAACTAATTTATTAAGTTTGTGGGATGAGTGCTGGACATCTCTGAATGGCTAACATGTTTTTATACAGTTGCTATAGCCTTCACCTGAGCTGTAGGTGTGAAGGAGCCTTGAACTACTCTGAATTTGATCAGGAGATCTTAGGAGTTGCTTATTGTTTTGTTTGTTGCTGGCCTAGATGCATTCATGTCACAATGACACACACACACACACACACACAGCTTGCTGCAGTTATTAAAATGCAGGGTTGCCATAGTGAGCATGTTTTTCAGTTCTTCATAATGGTAGCCTAATAAACTGATTGAACAGCCATTTCTTTCTCATTTCAGGATAATGTGGTGGAAGATTCCATGAGCGTTGATCCTAAACACCACCGCTTCTTTGTGGCACGTCGTGGCCAGGTTCTGAGAGAGATCGCAGAGGAGTATGGGGGTGTGATGGTTAGCTTTCCCCGCACTGGCTCTCAGAGTGACAAGGTCTCCCTTAAAGGAGCCAAAGATTGTGTGGAAGCTGCCAAAAGGCGCATGCAGGAGATCATCGAGGATTTGGTAAATCTAAAGCATTCTCCTTGCAAATAGGCTTTGAACAGACTTGGGCAATTTGCATGTTATGTTTCAGAGGGCTTATAGTATAACCTGCTTCCTGGGGAACGTCCTACAGTGCAGCTACATAGCGTGGGACCATACTGCACCTGCTAAAATGGTGCTTAATGGATTCAGCGTTACTGCATGTAATGTATTTGTAAAGACTTGACCAAGATGAAGGTAAAGGATACAAAGCCCGGGAGGAAAAAGAGTGTTCAGTCATTTGTTTAAAGAGCAAAGCTTGCAGCATAATCCTCATACAATCCCAAATCAACTAACCGCTACAAATGCACCAAAGCCCAAAATGTACCATATAGTTTGTATGGTCCGTGAGTCTTTCTTTAGCTGGTATGTGAGAACATTTAGTTCTCACTGGGAATAGTGGTGATGCAGCTGTCCCTCAGAGCCGTTTCAGTACGGTTTAGTAGAATCCATAGTCTCTTGGAGTGGTGGCTCTTTGGTCTCTTTTTGGATTCAGGTTGTTGTCTCTTGAAGTTATTCCCAAACACATTCCGGAAGGATTCATTAAAGGCTAGTGAATCAATCTTTCTACTGAGCTTGAACCAAAAACGAGCATCTGAGAAGGAAGATTATTTAAAGGACGCCCTGGAGTAGGTGAGGACATTAGCATTTCCCAAGCAACACTGGCTGACTTCGTCAAGCTACTTCTATATACAGTGGAGTGCCGTTATAATATGGTAGTTGGGATCCAAGGGAGCCGACTGTTTTAGCGACTCAGTGTTTATAACTGCATGGAAAATCTGGTATGGCTTGAGTAGAAGACACTGAACTTTTTTTAGATAACCCAGTCCCTTGAAGATATCTGACAAACTGCAAGAACAATCATTCTTTACCATCAGGGTTTAAGTTGTTGACGGTCGATTTAGTGCAACAAAATATTTTGCTGTCTGTCACATCTGTGCATGTTTGCACCTGCATGCTTCAAACTCTCTCATTCGTGCTCTGAGCAGTGTGCACCTGTCCTGGATGAGAGCAATAGATGGTTGTGCAGATTATTTTTAGATTAAATTTTATTTACATGTATGTGCGCATAAAAAAAACTTTATAAATTTTTTTTTTCTATAGCGCGATCCTATGTTTGTAATGCAATATATTAAGCTTTTCGCCTGCTCTGAACAATTGAAAGCATAATTCTATAGAGCATAATAGCACCGCTGAGTTAATTACAAGTCGTCGTAAAATTATAGTAGTGATGAGAATATGGATAATCATGTAATCCATAAACAAGTGTTGAAAGAATAAAACAATATCATGCATCAATCACGCTTCAGTCATAATGCCCGCGCTTTTTTTTTTTTTTTTTTTTTAAAAAGTCCTTGGTTTTACTGAAAGTCTAACTTTTGTTTGTTAATCTCATGCAAGCCTGTTGTCTGATGAAATGTTTCATAGTTGCATGATGTTTGCTGCAGAAATATTGCATTCAAATACTTTCAAGTCACTCTTCTGAGACAGAGTTCTTGAATGAAGCTGCATAAAGTTAAATTTAAAATTTTGGCAGCCATGAGTGGACAGTTACAACAGTTTTCATGTAATGGTGACCCATATAACGGTGCTTTGCTGTACTGTATACTAATAGAAGTAGGAACCTCCCTATATCCCTCTAATGGAAGGATTGAGAACCACTCCAGAAGACATTTGTATAAACACTAACCTGAACTGTACATGTTGCGACATTTTTAGTTAACAATACTTTCTCCACAGGATGCACAGGTTACCATGGAGTGTGTGATTCCCCAGAAGTACCATCGTTCCATTATGGGACCTAAAGGTGCTCGCATTCAACAGATCACCAGAGATCACAATGTCCAAATCAAGTTCCCAGAGAGGGAGGATGCACAAGGTGAACACTAACTGCTAAGCAGATGTATTGTCTGTGTTTGGCATGTACTTTTAGCTATTCAACTTGCTTTATGTAGAACTTCTTGCTGTTGCAATCCACTGATGCTTGTCAAATCTTGCTTTACAAGTGCTAACAAAGTTCCATGCTTTGCATTAGAAAAGAGAATTGTCCATAAATGTGTTGGCTTCATGATCAGATGTGGTGTGGGAGGTTTTTTTTTTTTTTTTTTTTAATTTTTATTTATTTAT
>JAODKS010000023.1:47428253-47438691 GCA_028877415.1 Sciades dowii | reverse complement strand
TCTTAAAGTAATGCAGGCAGCATTGGATCGGCATCTGAGACAAGAGAAATATCCGGGATCAATCCTGAAAGATGTTAAAATCCTGTCCAAAATCCTCGTGTCGTGTCACCGCGTCATGATGAAAGACGCTTTAGAAACGGATTCAAACGTGCAAGATAGTCTTGCGCCCTGATTGGTTCAGAAAACGTGAATGTCAAATGTTGTGAACCTGAATGACTTCCGAAGTATGAATTTGGCCCTATATATTATAAACAAGTAATCGTATGGTTCCGGCAATTTTCAAAACTTCGAAATCACTCGTGAAATTAATCCTTAATTTTACTCGGCCCCATCCGATTACCTATACAAATAATACAAACACAACATATCAAATGTTAAAACTGATAAATTTTATTGTGTTTTGAAAAATATATGCTCATTTTTTATTTGATGCCAGCAGCACGCTTCAAAAAACTTGGGACAGAGGCCTGTTTACCACTGCGTTACATCAGGCTCATAGTGCCCTGAGTCAGAATTGTAAATGGAAAATATCTTCCAGACATGAAGATTCTATTTATTAAAGCTGGGCAGAATAATAGTCAGCCTAATTAATGTGCTCATGACAAAGCTGATCAGTTTAATCAAACCCAGTCCTGGCTGTAATCTGCAATACATGCAAAACAAAAGAAAATTGGACCTGACGTCAATAAAACCCCGATTCCTTCGCCAATCACCAGGACCGCAGCGCGCATGCGCTTTAACGTGATGTCTCCTCCCTTCTCCAGCCTCTCTAACATATCCTTGTTCTCTTTGTGAGAATTTTCAAGCTGCAGGAATGAACGATAGTCGGATACTTGCGAAGAAGCTTAGCGATGGCCAACGGAGAAACCCATAAAATGAGATAATAGGGGAAATACAGATGATAAACAAATCTACAGATAGGTGGTAGAATGTTCTAGAATGGTCATGTGATGTCACGAGACCAGTTATGTCGCACTTTGGAAAAAAAATAGTCTGACGTACGTCTTTGTTTTCTTTAACGATTTTTAAGGTCGGGTACTTCATATATTTTATTTTTATCAGGTTTAATTGTATCCCGAGAGACTGACTGGTAATAAAAATGCTTTCCAACGTGTTATTTTTTGCTTAAAATCGTGCCTGTTTTCCTCTCAAACGAAAAGAAAAAGAGAACCCAGGCACGTGAAGGGTATTGACCAATCGGAGGCCGAGCTCCGAGCAGAAGGGTATAAATAGCGGGCTTGTTGCTGTGAGAGACGTCCGCCATTGAAGAGTGGTGTTGTTTGGAGAAAAAAAAAGGGGGAAAAAAGGCTAATTATTTGTTTTAGAAACTTTATTTCAAATCATTAAAGTTTGTATCCGGACGAAACAGTAGTTCAAGAGCCTGCATTTGGTCATCTTTTCCTGCAGAACTTCTTCGGCACTGTTAAAAACGTTCTTTGTTGTGCCAGTGACTGAAAGGTAAATGTTTTAGTAACGATACAGGTTTGAGCTAGCTGTTCTTGTTTAGCTAGCAGTGTAACAGCATGAGCGAGTCGGAGAGACTGTACAAGTCTGAAAGCAGTGAGTTGGTAGCGAGCTTGTTACATGTCTTCGGGGCGGGGAAATTTAGCTCAGCTAGTAGTGGAGGTTTTTTTTTTTTTTTTTTTTCCTCCCTCTCTCTCCCTTCCCCTGATATGTGAGGCTAAGCTACCTTGTGGCTAAATCCCAAATGACTCCTTAGAGGACATGTAGCAAACTACAATGGAGCGTTGAAGCCGTTACCTCATACCGCACGTAGGGCGCCTACATAGGGGATAAGGCACTATTTAGGATAGAGGCTGAGACATTTTGTGTTGGCCGTGTCGGGTCGCCATTTTGTTGCCTGTTTTCCAGTCATTGGGTTTTCGCGACATTTGAATTGAAGTGTTTTTCGTAAAATAAAACGCGAATAAAATGTTTTTGATTCTTTGACTCTAGTATTTTAGTAATTTACTGGATTTAATTTGCTGGAGCTATTCTTTTGGCTCTGTTTGCCAAGTGCGTTGTTTGATTTCATACGGTTGCGTCATGCAGTACATACGGCTAGCTAGCTAGCGATTAGCATTCGGACAAAGGAGCGTGGTTTTGCTCATTTCGTACGTGTTTTCTGACTTGGTTGTTTGTTTATGTAACGAAATGAATGGCTTGTTTTCAAGCCGTTCACGACAAACCTTGAAGCCTCGTGGTGCTCTACTATCTCGCTAGGTAGCCTAAATGGCTCGCTGTTGATTTTGTATAGTGACTGAACGGGCTGTAGAACATATCATATATATTTTTCACCTTGTGTAGTGTAGCTGTATCGAGAAGAGGGAACTTTTTGTGCTCCAGCGTTGAAGTAATGCGCTGAAACGATCTCTACAGTACTAAAGACTTAACCTAATTGTATGACTGTCTTAATTCGCATGTTAATTTCCACATCAACCGACATTTAACTGTTAGCTCCGTAACGAATGTAAGTGTTGTTTTTTTTTTTTTTTTTTTGTTTTAGACAATAAAATAATTTCGTTACAACTCCTGTTTCTTTTTCTTTCGGTCTAAAATAAAACCTACAAAATGAGTTTGTAATCAAAAGTATAAACATGGTTGGTTTGTTGTTGGGGGGGTTTTTTTTTCTTTTTTTTTCATCCAGTGTTCAGGAGGAGTTAAAGGACCAGCTGTTAAAATCCTTGATGTGAATAGAAATATAAGCACTCATTAATTAACAGGTTTATTCCTGTTCTCCCATTTGAACGACCAAGAGCGCTGAAAGTGTAATAGGTTAATTAGATGCTTTAAAAAAAATTTAGTCCAAGGCGGCAGATGTGGGACTTTGTAACTACTGATGGCTGCTACATGGACTATGGCTCAAACACAAGAGGATCATGGCCACGGGGTTTTTATTTTTTGTAAAATAAAATATTTTTGTATTTGAGTTTTTGATGACTCTGCACTACAAATGTCAGTTTATTTTAATTAACTTATTTTGGTACATATTAACAATTTGCTTATGAGTTTTGATCTGAAGCAGACACTTCAAAATGGCTATTTTGTGAATAGGACAATTGTTAGTGTAGCCAGCAGGGGGCGGTGTACACTATATTAAACATCTGTAGAACTGCAGCCAGTTGCACTAGTTGTTGGAGTAGAGACTTTTAGTTGTCTCATCTCATTATCTCTAGCCGCTTTATCCTGTTCTACAGGGTCGCAGGCAAACTGGAGCCTATCCCAGCTGACTACGGGCGAAAGGCAGGGTACACCCTGGACAAGTCGCCAGGTCACTTTTAGTTGTATCACAGACAAACTATCACTAATAGTGATCAAAGTTTTGCTGCACAAGAGCCATGTATTTCACCTTCACCAGTCAATCAAAAACGAGCAAGGAAATATTACCCTCATTATCCATTATTGAGGTGCAGAGAAATGGTTGAGGTCTGATTTTCTCACTGGAATATTTATTTCAAGAAGATATGCACTGAGTTTGCTAAAAGCGTCACAGCACAAAGATCACCATTAAATGGTAGCATGAGCAGCACAAGAAACACGTGCTCTCTTCTGGTTAAGATGCTCTTAGCATCTTTTGGGAAATGTGACGCTGGTCTCTCAAAGTTTAACAAAATCCAAATGGACCTTCCAATAGTGTTGGCACACTATCCATCTGTTTTATTTCTAATTTATGTGCTTACTTGAGCATTTTAGTAACACAACAGTAAAAGAATGAAGTGGTTGCAAATTTAATTTGCATATGAGTATGATGAACAACAGAATAAAGTGTAATGTTGCAATCATGGTAATGTTTTGTGGTGTACTTCACAAATCTTAGTTTTAATAATCCCATTTTGCACCATCACTTAAGTGGTCGTTTGGCAGTCTGCTCTGTAATTTCTGATAACTTGTGTTTATTTGCTGTTAAACTGTGTTTCGGTAAGCTGGTTTTGTCCAGTAATCATGGACCACAAAAATACTTCCCACAAAAATCATTATGCGTGTCACAAAATTATAAGAAAATGAAGTGTCAGTAAACATGCACTTTTTTAAAAATGCACAGAAATAGTTTAGTTTACAGCAGATTTTGCATCTACGGTACTAGGGAGTAGGTGTAAGTTTTAACCGTGATGACTGAAAGCTATGTTAAAACCATATATTTGGTGCAACCCTTAACTTTTGGTAGTCTATAAATATGAACATGGTGGCTATTTACATTCAGACTAGGTTATATATCTTGTGGTTTGGTGCAACAAGCTGCTGCTCCTCAAGCCCCAGCAAGCCTCTTTTTGTTCTTTTTTTGAACTGCTAACCCACCTGTACCAAAGCCATGAAAAACACAATGTGTTCAGGTGTGTTTGAGAGAACAAAAAAGTCTATTGTCTCTGAGAGAGATAGCGTTTGCTCTATTCTACTATATTCATAGCATATGTGTAATTAAATTTCAATTGGCAAGAATTTTGATGTGTTTCTATATACTGAGCAAAGAAGAAAGATCTAATAGGCTTGCTGGGGCCTGAGGAGCAGCAGCTTGTTGCACCAAACCATAAGATATATAATAACCTAGTTTGAATGTACTGTAAATAGCCACCATGTTAATATTTATAGACTACCAAAAGTTAAGGGTTGCACCAAATATTATATGGTTTTAACATGGCTTTCAGTTATCACGGTTTTAATTCCTTTTCTCCAACAAGATGGAAATACTAGTTAGTCTGTATGCTTATTAATAAACAGCCGTTACAACAAGGGCCGTTTGGCTCATGACTGCAGGGTGAAATGACTGTGCTCAAACTGCTTTCCCTCTTCACAGTGGCAGAGGCTGTGTAATGAATGCTGAGCTGGCCAGACATAGCTTCAGAACATCTCTCTGTGCACCTGTGTCTTTGGAGCAGAACCGACCATGTCAGAGCCAGTACTCAGAATGAACAGGAACCCCCCTCCTCCCGAGTACAAGAACAATAAAAAGCCTGGGCGCCTCACCAATCAGCTCCAGTACCTGGAGAAAGTGGTGGTCCGAGCCCTGTGGAGGCATCAGTTCTCCTGGCCCTTCAGACACCCTGTGGATGCTGTTCAGCTCAACCTGCCTGTGAGTTGGGATTCATGGGGGCTCCAGCTGCACAGTTTTGGGTTTTACAATATGTCTCCAATTATAGTTTTGCAATGGTCATATTCTATTCACACTCAATGTTATACAGTTATTCCTGTCGCTTGCATTTAGCCAGTCAATCGGTGATGCCTGCATCATCCGCACAGGAAGACTTTACTTATTTGCTTCTCGCCATTGTTTGATAGGTTTCCTCATTTTTCATTGGATTATTAGAGATAGCAACTTAGCATTGTTATAAATTTTTTAATTCTAGTAAGCTCATTAGATTATCTGCTAGTTAGTAACAACGAAATTTGCAAGTGGACCTGTATCATGAAATGACTGCTTGATTATTCTCCGAGGTAGCTGATGAGCTAAACCAAGTATGTTGAAGAGTCTTACATTTATAAGTGCTACAGGTTATTATTTTGGTCATAGAAAAGCCATAGCTAGTAATCATTTTAAATATTTTAGGCTTAATTGATTAAACAAATCAGGTGTGTCCTTGCTTGGTTGGACTAGCAACCCAAAATCTCACTGGTCCTTTACAGATATGATTAAAAGACCACTGCCTTGTGATGGTCTCAGAGATTCTCAGTCCAGTTCAAAGGGGCCCCAAGCCAGTCCACATTTTATTCTATTCCAGGTCCAAACGCATCTGAACCGAGAGTAAAGGCTGGTTCTGTGTGTTATAAACTCTAACTAACCAAAATGCAGTTAAAGGGCCTCAAGGGCTAGACTGAACAGTTGTAATGAATTGTGTGTGTATTTTTATTTTCTCTGAATGAATGCAAATGATATTTTAATTTAGCATTGTTTTCTGTTTTGATTTCAGGATTATTATACAGTAATCAAAAACCCAATGGACTTGAACACCATCAAAAGGCGTCTTGAAAATAATTACTATTGGACGGCTATGGAATGTGTCGAAGACTTCAACACGATGTTTACAAACTGTTACGTATACAACCGGGTAAAAAGTCTAATGCTATTAAAACAGATGTCCATTTTATGTATTCTTTTAAATTGTTGAAGCCCAATTAAAACTTTCTTTCCCCCCTCAGCCAGGAGATGATATAGTTTTAATGGCTCAAGCTCTTGAGAAGTTGTTCCTTGAGAAAGTAGCTGAAATGCCACAGGACGAGTGTGAGATCACAGCAGTTACCACCAAGGCACCTCTGAAAGGAAGGAGGATGTCTGCTGCAGGTATGCTTTAATAGATCTCAGCTTCTGTTAGGGGACTTTTCTATGTCAGTGACTACGGTTATACTGAAGATCGCCACAGCTGTGATTCGGCCATAGGCGCCAACACAAATCAGTAAACGAAAGGACTAGAGTGGTTGGCGGTGGTATCGCTGTTGACACTATTTGCATTAAGTTTAACTTGTGTGTTTTTTTTTTTTTTTTTTAAACAAAAGACGAACGATACAGATATACATTAGATCATCATAAACAGCATGAATCTGACAAAAGTGTTTTGTGTGCAACTTGATATAATTCAGTAGATCCAGCCCAAGAGGAATTTGGATAGCACAAAACATTCTGGGCAAAAAGTTTCTTTACCCCAGGGTGTCGTTCCCATTCTGCTCTTTTGGATTTGTGTTCTGCATACAGTTTGTGCAGTTATCTTTAGGGTGAAAAAGTACCTTGTTCCCCTGTGTGCATACCAGGACCGGGGAAAATGCGGCCTCAGTCTCCTGTGTCTGAGGTTGTGTTTCAACAGACAGTGACCGTCATACCTCCTGAGGCACTACACACCATCTCATCTGTGCCCCTGTCTAATCAGCTTGAAACCAAAGTCGGTGTCTCTTTTTTTTTTTTTTTAACATACACTAGTATAGACGTGTAGATGTTTTTAACTGAGACGGAGATGCGATTCTCAATATGTATTTGCGTTTTCAGTTAAAAAAGGGGGTGAAAAGAAAAGCAGACACTACAACCCCCTCAGCCCCTGACCTTGCCAGCAATGAGTCATCTCCCTGCATCCCCGAACCGAAGGTGCTGAAATTGTTTTCCCGGCGAGGCAGCGGGCGACCCATCAAACCACCACGTAAAGACCTGCCAGAGTCGCCACCGCAGCACCAGGTGGGGCGCAGGGCCAAGCTCTCCGAAAGGCTTAAATACTGTAGTGGTATCTTGAAGGAGATGTTCGCCAAGAGGCACTCTGCCTACGCCTGGCCGTTCTACGAACCAGTGGACACTGTGGCACTCGGCCTGCATGACTATCATGATATCATCCATCAGCCTATGGATTTGGGCACCATTAAAGTAAGCTCAAGAATTAAATACTTTGGCCAAAAATGCAATTTGTACAATCTTTTATCCAAAGTGTAATTGGTGTCCAAAGTTTGTGTCTTTTAGTTTTGAGCACTGTTTTGGGGTAAGAGGGGAATTGTGTAAATGTAATTTCTGGCTTTGTTAAAACTGTTGAGTTCAGATGATGGGTAATTTGCAAGGGTTTATAAAGTCTTGAAGTATGGAATTTTTTCGTGTAGCACAAGATGGGTAGCTGACATGTTACTGGTTTTCCTCCTCAGAAAAAGATGGACAATCGTGAATACACGGACGCCTTGCAGTTTGTTGCAGACATTCGTCTTATGTTCTCAAATTGTTATAAATACAACCCACCGAACCACGAGGTTGTGGCTATGGCCAGAAAACTCCAGGTGAATGAGTTCTTTTGGTTTTTGATTTTTTTTTTTTTTTCCCCCCATATGAATTGAGAATATACTGACCAAGGTCATGTCTTGGCCTGGTGTGTATCTTAAGAGAGATGACTGACCATAAATGTTGGTCTTCTCTGTTCAGGAGGTTTTTGAGTCCCGCTTTGTTAAGATTCCAGATGAGCCCAGACCTTCGACTCCTAGCCAGCACCTCGTGCTCAAAAAGGGGAAAAATGAGCAAACAGGAAGTCCGTCCAGCTCAGACAGTAGCGACTCAGAATCTTCTTTGTCAGAAAGCTCGTCTGACTCCGAGGAAGACGAAGAGAAAAGAGCACAAAGACTGTCTGTTCTGGAGGAACAGGTATTGCACAATATCTTTTATTCCCTTGTTTGTGTAGGTGTCGTGTCCCCCCCTCCACCCCTCTTAAATAATGGCAACACCTCTGTTAATTAGCTAAAGGCAGTGCGGGAGCAGCTGCAATTACTGACCCAAACACCATTGCTGAAACAAAAGAAGAAAGAGAAGTCAAAGAAGGAGAAAAGGAGAAAAGAAAAGCGAAAAGGTGGTGAAATGTGGAAGCCAGCTCCAGAGAAAGTGCACAAGAGGTCAAGTTGCAGCAAGTCATCAGGGTTTGTGAACACTCGCCTGCACTCATGCCTTTTTCTTGTGTGCAATTTTGTATTTTTGCCAGTCTAAATACAAGCCCTTCTGTGATTAGGAGGAATATGGAGAGCAAAGGATACGAGTCTGAAGAGGAGCTTGCACTGCCAATGTCTTATGAGGAGAAACGACGTTTGAGTCTGGACATCAACAAGCTGCCTGGAGACAAACTAGGCAAAGTGGTAAATATCATCAAGGCCAGAGAGCCTATGCTTCGAGACACAGACCCTGAAGAGATTGAGATTGACTTTGAGACACTCAAACCAACAACACTTCGAGCTCTGGAGGCATTTGTCATGACTTGCCTCAGGAAGAAGCCTGGCCGTGAGTACGCTACTATGCTGTTGAGGTAAAATCAGGATTTTAGCACTGTTAAAGACAATGTTCACATATACTCCTTTTGTTCCATTTCTCTCTCTCTCCAGAGAAAAATCCCCGAAAACCGAAAGACGAAAAGATGGAGACGGAGAAACAGAAGGCCAGTGAAGATCTAAAGCCTACCAAGAAGACCAAGGCAAAGAGTAAGGATCCACTTTCTCTGTTCTCATGTTTTAATAATTAGACAATTCATACTTTAGACTACAAGATCCATTTTATACTTGATGGTTTTATTCATCAGGATTGTACTCTGATTCTGTTGAAGCTGTTTATATGAAAATTGTACATGTGCACACCTTTTTTTGGGGGGGGTTGTTGGGTTTTACAAAGGCGTAATAGCTAACAGAGCATTTATATATTTAAAAAAAATTGACATGAGCTGTATGGAACCCACAGAACTCTAATAAACAAATGTTAAAAGTTAAAAAAAAAATTTTTTTTAGATGAGCTAAAATGAACAGGCAAAAAGTCAGCACGTAGTCAGTTGTGTCCGTAGCAGACGCACTTAGTCAGAACAGCAGTCTAACACCTATACCACAACAAACACAGCAGTCTCTAGGTATTCACCCAAACCACGAGAGTCACTTCAGTCAGGGATGAGTGGGAAATTCATCCTCTTAACTAACTGGGGGGGGAAAGAGCCCTGTATTTTCCCAAATGTATTGGTGGAACCCCTTCATGAAAGTCTGATCTTTTGCAATCTAATAAAATAAACTGTGTCTATTATCCATTGGGTCTGAGAGGGAGATGATGATGATTTCCACTTGGTCAGTATTAGTCTCGTAGCAAGCAGGGTGGCAAAGGCTAGGGCATCCTTTTTAGATGTAGAAATAGAAGGCAATGAAGGAAAGACCCCAAACAGTGCACCAAGAGCATTTGGCTCTACTTTTTCCTCCATTAATTCTGATAAGGTGTCAAATATCTCCTTCCAGTAATTATATAAGGATGGGCAAAGCCAGAGCATGTGTGAGAGGTTTGCGGGAGAGTGTTGACACCTATCACACACTGGGGAAACATCGTCATAGAGCTTAGACAGTCGTGCCTTTGTATAATAAATGCGATGTACGATTTTGAATTGAATAAGACCATTCCTTGCACAGATAGATTTGTGTATGCGTTTTAAAATCTCCGACCAAACCTCCTCTGAAATTACCTGCCCTACATCCTCCTACCAGAGGGCCTTGATAGAGTTCAGAGTCAGATTGTATAAGATTAATCTGATTTGTAAATATATCGAGCCTTTCAGAGTTGGGATTGGTGTTTAAAAAAAAAAAAAAAAACACCTCTAGAACCGATTCAGAAGGTAACTGAGGAAACATGGGGAATGTATTATGGACAAAATTACAGACCTGCAGATATCTTAAAAAAACACTGCCTGGGAAATGAATATTTGTCCAAGAGTTGCAAAAAAGACACAAAAATGTTCTCTATATACAAGTCTTTTAAAAGTATTCATACCAAAGGAGCCCCATACTTAAGAGAAATGCATTGATCTAATTTTTGATGGCGTTTGTGACCGTACAACGTCTGTATGTACGAATGTGTGCCACCATAGGGAACCTGATCCTAAGTGCAAGGCAACATATTTCAAAAACACTTGACCACCAGACAACAAAATTTGTATCTTTATTCACAAATAACAGATGGGTTTTTATCCAGCACTTATTT
>JAODKS010000023.1:47076574-47088234 GCA_028877415.1 Sciades dowii | reverse complement strand
AAAATAAACATTATACACAATCATTCAAAATTTCCACTCAAGCAATTATCTAATATTTACCTTTGTTGTAAAAAGACAATTTTCATAAATTATTCAAGCCACTTTAACAACAACAACAATGATAATAATAATGTATATTGGATTATTCATATGCCTAAGGATTATTCTAAATGGATGTACACAATTTATTCTAAAAAAATATTGTTTTTCATTTACTCTCAGTCTTCAGGAATGCTGCTGTTGCTGTTGCACAAATACTGTATAAAATACCTTTGTCATCTGTTACCATGGGAAAAACCAAAGACCTTTCCATGCAATGAAGACAGATGGTTGTTGGCCTGCACAAATCAGATAATGGATATACAAAATACATAAGCAGTTAAAGACACCCTTAAGCACAATTATGGCTTTACAAAGAGTTTCACATATATGGAACAGTTGGAAACTTGCCAGGAATTGAACACGTGAGCACAAGCCAATGAAGGTAAAGTTACAGAATCTGAAATAAATTCTGGAAATGTTATCAGTGTGCGGTTCTAAATTGATATTCAATGAGCTTCAGTTCAGTCCTTATTGTTTTAACTAGTGCTATAGGTCAGAATAATAACAAATTCCAAACTAAAATGAAGTCTCAATATGCTGTCACTGCTGGCTATTGAGTTAGAGCTTGTTAAAGAGCTGGACTTGGAAGATGTGTGGAGTTTGCAAGGAGAAAAGCAAGAAAGAAGTCCGTGGCCTAGGAAAAGGCTGCCTTCTGCGTCTCACTGAGGCTATTCGAATACTTTGGACTTTTTTTTAATTATTACTATTCTTATGTATGTACAGTTTGGGTTGCAGGTCAGGTGGTCAAGACTTGCTGTATCAGTTGTGCAAGAGAATGGGGAAAAAGTTCTTGTGTGGGTTTCTGCCCAAGATTGAATTATCCTTTCCTGTTTGTAGCATGTGTCATTTGTTACATTTTTTTATGGTAGTTAACCTACTTCAACAGTTTAAGACAGTTTCCCACTACAGTTGCATAGCATTAAACTTACTTGAGAAGCTTTCATCCATCATCTTGTATATGGCTGCGCACCAATGAAACCGGTCACATTCCGCAGCATGGGCCTCCAAGCTCTCTTGTCCATAGCCATCATTTTGCCTTGCTCATGTCAGATGCCGGTGCGGCCAGTCACTAACTCCAAGTCCTCCCCAATACACTTCAACCAAGTGACTCGCTGTGCTCCAACTGAGTGATGACCATGCTGTTGTGGCATGTGTGTCTCTGTCATACCAAGTATATTGATCTTGTATGCGTCTAGAGCAGTGGTGAGGCTGATGTCACTTGCGAAGGTTGCTCACAAGAGAGGTTACATTCCATGTGGCTACGTTCAACAGAGATTTGGCAAAGTTGTTGGGATTGTGCTTGTTTTTTGTTATCTCTGAAGAAGTTACCAGTTTTGAGACTTTTGGCTTCAAGTGGTGATGATTTCTTCATGATGTACTGTTGCCTGCTTTCCCTCGGGGATTCTTCGGACCGGAGGCCGTCGTGCAATATGTGGATCTTTCCTCCTCTGACATAGCAAGCAGAAGGTAGTTTGTTATCTCTGGTTGGGTTTCTGTGGTTTTGAGTTTTTATCGGGTGAACGATTAAAAATCCTATCAAAGGCTTTATCAGCTTTTTCTAAAAGGCAAATTTATAACCATGTTTTATACACCAGTGTAACCTATTGCCTAGGAAAATATTATAATTAATTCTCTATCAATTTTGCCCAATTATTCATTTATTCACTTTCTTCAGTAATCACATCCTGGTCAACTCTATCTCTGGAAAACTGGCCACGAGGCAGGAACACACCCAGGATGGGACGCCAGTCCATCCATCACAAAGCACCATGCAAACACATTCAGTCACACAAAGAGGCAATTTACAGTCACTAATCAGCCTATTAGCAGCTTTTTGAGGGGTGGAAGGAACACATGAAACTCCACAGAGACAGTAATCTGGGACCCTGGAGCTGTGAGTAGACAACATTACCTGCTGCTCCTCCGTAAACCATTGTTGAAATTTGTGAGTGATGGACCGAGCTGCGTGGGCATTTTGCTGTTTACAGTACTGTAGGTGTTACATCAGTAAGTGTTAAGCATGATATATGTCAGGGTTATATAATACTGTGGTGTATTATTCCTAATTTATTGTTGGTATACATAATCTGATCAGATAGGGCTGACTGAGTGAGTTTCAGGAAAACCTTTCGACTAACATACGTGTTGAAGCCTTTAGGTCAGATCAGTGTTTTGTAATGATCCATCCCTTTGTCACCCCCCAAATCAGGTCAGTTTGTACGTATTTGTGTTTACTACAGTGAGTGATGAACTTAACTTTGTGGTCTAGTTGCCTTTCCTGATTGAATTGCCTTCTTGCTTGTAGTACAAGCTCAATGATAAATCCAGTATGTGCAATACATTCAATATCTGACCTGTCTTTAGTGTGGGTTCAGACAGAGCGTCAGAGGAAGGATTCAGTCAGTCCTTAAAGATGAGCTGGTCAGTGGCACTGCAGTTTAGCCTTTTGTGTATTTTTACTGACCTGAGACCACTAAAAGCATACTCAACAATGCTGAGTTAGGAGTAACATTCCAATGTTTTATGAACCGGAAAAACAAGTCAGTAAATTTACAACTATCTAACTGCTTTTTGGACATTTGTGACCCTCATGCTGCCTGAGTTTGACCTGTATCTCTGCCGTTAGAACCTCTTAATAAGTTTGCATTCCTTGAGTCATGGGAATGGCTTTTGTGGTGCTTCTAACAAGCTTCGTGGCTCACATAGCGGCCACTCTCTGTCTCTCTCCCCTTCCCTTTGCTTGCGGCTGCATTCCTTCCCTCTGAAAAGTGAGAAAAACTGAACATCAGCTCTGGAAATTCCTCAGTGCTCACCAGTGTGGAGATAATGAGACATTTTTTGTTCCCATGTCTACAAATGCCTCCACCAGGTCTCTCTAAAGTGGAAACTTACTAATTTATTTTTAATTTGAAGTTTCTAGTATTGATGTGTAAAGGGGGTGGAACTAGTAGTTGGAAATGACTAGAAATGACAGAGGACTATAAACCTTTCTGACTCTCTGAAAGAATCTTCCCGCCTTTGACGCATTAGTCAATTTCATCATCAGTGAAGAGAGAGAAAATTCATGAGAACTCTTTTTTTCCTCCTAATAGTAATGTTCTCTTTTTGTTTACCGGGTCAGGTTGAATTGACCATTGGACTTCTTACCAGGTGCCTCTCACTGAATTACAGCTGGCCTTCATGCTCCAAAAGCAAATGGCATTTATCCATGCCAACCACTTCCCTCTCAGCTCTGGCAAGAAGTGCTTGGCTTGCTTTCAAGATTATTTTTAGCTATACCCAGTCTCGATTGGCTTTGACTCATGTCATTGGCATTTCTTTCAGGTCTCCTTTGTCCCTAAAACATAGCCTACTATTAGCAACATTCTGCTGCTAGGTATGCTCGACATACTCACCATCTCTGAGCTGCTGCTATTTTGGGCTCTGGGAGGACCCTTATCTCTTTTGTGTAAAGACAACAGACCCCAGAGGCCAAGTAGTCAGCCATAGTACAGCTGCTGCACACACAGAACAGAGCTCTCCTGCTGTCCGAGTACATTAGTACATCTATTTTTGGTTTCGTTGGAAAGCAAGGGTGTGGGCTGTTTTCTCTGGGCTCAGTGTCCTTGTTTTACTGTTGCCAAAACAAAGGGTGAATGATGCACTGCAAGATTATGGCCCATACTATTATGTGCTTAGAGTGCAAAACATTTTGCCATTGGTGCATTTTCATACAAGACAAACATAGCTAAACCTATTGGTGTACACAGGAATTGGGAACATTTGTTAACTGGTTTTAGGAAGAACATCATTGAAAAGGCTGAAGACACTGCAGTTTTGGTTTTAAAATAAGAAATGCAAGCAATGCACATTCCAGCCAGAGATCCAAATTAAAAGTTTTTTTTTTTTTTTTAAATGAGCTTGGCAATTTTTACACCACTCTGGCCATACTATCTGAATTTGATGAAGCTTTAAAAAGCACAAACTTGATGCACATTTTAACAAATTGGCTTTAAAAAGTAATTACTTGCATCTGTAAACATCCTCAGTCCAGCATGACAGTCCTCAGTTCTGCTCTCTGTGGCTCGTCAAAGTCTTAATTCTCATATGGGGAAAAAGGCAAAATATATACATCACATTATACCAAAACATGGAATGGCTTCCTCCCAAATTTGAGTGGTCTACAATGATAATTTGCTTGTTCAGTATTCCATTTAGAACAATGAACCAGTTAAAACACATGCCTACTTATTACTGCAGACATTACATACAGACAGGTCCATGTATGTTCTGTGCAGTGTCAGCATTACTTCAAAACCGCTAGTTCAAGTTAGCTTATGCACAAGGTGACTGAGGTCACACTAACATGAGTTACCCTGACCTCATGAAACAGTGCCAAGCCCCCCCCAAAAAAAGTGTACACTTGAAATAACTACAAAAAGCTACCCAAGACATGAGCCAGAAAGCACGTTGCAGAAACCAAGTCAGGTTGCTCTTTCATTTTATTTAAACAGTTTTACAAAACTGTACTTTGCAACATAAATACAAAATCATTAAATTAACACATTAGACAGACAAGGAACAGTTCACAAAAAGGTAGAGATTTACAAAAAAAACTAATGTTTTGCAAAACCAAACACCATTTCCCCCCATTTAAATATTTAGAATAATTAAAAGGTAATAATTAATCATCATAAGTTAAAAGTTCTCTCCATGTTCCAGAACATTCTGTTCTGGAAGCGTGTTTAGTGATCCATCAGTCCGAGTCGTGCTCGGTGCAGTCACTGATTTATTCTGGTCCTTTGATTTCCGGTACACAGTCTTATTCCAGAAAGGCAGGAGTGGTTGTTCATTCCGTGTCAACATTGCTAACACCCTGCTGAGTCACGCTTCCTGTTCGTGTCTCGCTCTCCAGCCTGAAAGAAAATCCCCATGCTCCTGATCAGCATGGCTGGTGGATTAGATTTCCTTGTTCCTTGCATTTTGTTGATTTTTCCTCCCTCCTGTCATCCTCCTTGTGGCAATGTAAAGACAGTCCAGGGATTCTGCCAAGGCAGGTATACACAAATACGATGCACTAGCTTGTGATTTGTGACGTGATCCTTCTACTCAGCCTCATCGTTCAGGCAGGTTGATGACGGGCACCCACTGATCCAAACAGCGACAGTCTCTGCAGAAACGATTCAGTTTGCTCAAGGCTGGATCTTTGCATGCAGATGATTGTGGCTTCTGCAAAGAAAACAAATGTAAGTTAATCAGAGGTTTAAATTAGACACTGAAGACACATTTAAAAAGGAAGTTTTGCATGCATGCCTACTCAACAGCACGAACAGAAGAGACAAAAACTTTAAGCAGCCTGGACCACACAGCCAGTTTGGCAGCAAGTGACTTAAGTGCTGCTTGCTAACCTAAAAAGAAGCTGTTCTCACAGAATCCTTTCTAATTTGCAAACCCGTGGTCACTTTACAGAACATCTCTTTCCAGGAAACACTGCTTGCGCAAACAGCCATGCAGGAAGTGCTGTGAAGTCAGCCCAAAGCAGCTGCAAAAAGCTCAGTAACTGGAGTCAGATGGCTCTGTAGGGCTGCCAATTTGCTGCAGCCTCAGACTGACTGGAATGCCACATCACACGCAGTCAAACGAATCGGGCAGCTTTTAACAAGCCGACTTCAAAGGCAGCAACTAAAACCCTACAACTCAGCCCAGTCAGTCTCTGGCACAAAAGATTCACAGTACGATGGCATTTCAAAAGACACCAGCCAAGGTCAGTCCTGAGTAACCAGTATGACATGCATGTGAATCCGCAGCCTGCGTAAGAGGAAGAAGTGCCCAAAGAACCAAGCACGTAGGAGATAATTGGCTCAGTGTTTCCCTATTGCGTTTAAATAGTTGACATTTATAGTCAGTGAGGAAGGAAATGGAACGTACAGTGACTAAGATGCAGTGCAGGTCCACTGGCTCTCCTCCCATTGGCTTGACACCATCCAGGATCTCAGCCAGCCGTCTCATGTTGTTCACACGCAAAATGTTGATGTCGTTTTCACAGCAGAAGGCCTGGATCAACGTGAAGTGGATTTGAAGGGCGACATCATGGACGTCCTCTTCATCTGTAGCCAGAAGACACAACACCACGTTGTCTGGATCTCTAAGGGAAGCAAAAAGGACATGCATGAAACAGATCATATACAAACAAGTGTGTGAATGCATTCAGGTAAGGGATGTGAACTTACACGTTGAGTGACTTTGCAGCCTCATAAACTCCGACTGTGATGCAACCCTGAGGTAAAGCAGCAGTCAGCACCTCCTCCAGTGCCTTCACCACAGAGTCCATTCTGTCCAAAAGGTACAAGACAGCTGTTAGTTTTATTCCCCCCCTCCACCTCCTCACTGGAACAGGTAGAGAAAACATCCAGACTGGAGTTTATATCTAAACTAAATCAGAATTCATTATCGTGCACAAAGTTAAGCAGAACAACAAAAACGTTGTGAAGAACTCTGAGCGACCACACGAGTGTCAAAACAGCATTAAACCGTGATATCACTGCGTTCTCTCAGACTACTCAGTGAAAAAGTGCCTGGACATGTCTTTCCTGCAAGCCTGGACAAACTACACACTCCCTTCCCGAAAGCGTCACACTGAGGCGAGCTAATCACGCTCACGAGCTACAACCAAAACACCTACACATCGCTAAAACAAACACACATTATGTAAATTACCTTTCCGTGGCGTTATCTCCACAAAATTCTTCATAGGTCATGTTGCACATGAGGTAAATAATCCGTGAGGTAAACTCTGCTAACAGTAATCCTTGTCTCCTTAGAAACCTGCAACAGAACACACCGGCTATACGGCCGCGCGAGCCAAAGCAGTCTCTTATACCCCTGCTCATTTGCATACAGACTCCTATTGGCTCAAAAGGAGCGTGAGAACCCTAGTGAGCTTCTAATTTGCATACAGACTCCTATTGGTCAGTTATGGCGAGCAGCGCATGAGGCAGCTTCGGCCTGGGGCGTTTCTTCCAGCGCCTAATTTGCATACGAAGGCCTTCTTGCCCAACTACAGCAAGAAGGTCGGTGAAACACTCAGTGCGTCCTGCAGACTTTAACTACGTCGCTGATTGGAATAAACTAAATGCAGTTAGATGAGTTTAAGTTTTTGTTAGGATGGAACATCGGGAACCAAGCTGCACTCCAGTCACCCGTGATATTTCAAAACGTAGCCTATCTAATGCGTTTAACAGGCTAGTTAAACAGCACACCACTTGGCCCTGTAAAGCTCCGAAGTTATTATAAACCTACAGCGGCACCTTGTGGCTGATTAGAGAAATGCGCTTGATACTTTTATGAAAGATTTTGTGACAGGACGCCATGGATAAGAGCTAGGTAGTAGTTCAAACATTCAAAAAGTCAAGAAAACGTTTTGCAGGCGCAAAGCGAAGCCAGGTATTTCACTTCTAAATTCACCCGAAACATAAAAGAAACAAAGCTAATTAATTAATTAAACAGTGCATTAATCAGCCAATTAATTAATTGACTGTGCCCACTGATTCTGTTCAGGACTTTTGTTTTATTTAATTATATTTTTGCTTCTAACCCTAACCATTATATGGGGGTTAAGGGGGATTTATGACCAACAAGAAAGTCATATGACTGGGTAAAGACTGCTCTTTTTGTTGTTGTTAAGTCAGTTCATATGTATTAATCAGTTAATTAATTAAACAATAAATTAATTAGTTAATTAATTGACTGTACCCACTGATTCTGTTCAGGACTTTTAATTTCTTTATTTAGTTGTATTTTTGCTTCTAACTCTAACCATGATATGGGGGTTAAGGGGGATTTATGACAAATAAAAAAGCCATATGACTGGGTAAAGACTGCTCTTGTTGTTGTTAAGTCAGTTCATATGTACATTGGAATGCTTATGGTGAGGCTCTGGTGCATACATGTAACATAACAGAAAATACTAAAGACAGAGAGAGAGAGAGAGAGAGAGAGAGAGATGATGAAAATGGAATAAAATACAATAAGACTACATCCGTGTATCGTAATGTACACTGTATTTATGTATTTTGTGCATTATTTTACTAAATAAAATCAATCAATCAAACAAGACAAAGTAGGCTACTGCACTGCGCGATTATGATGTTGCTGTAGTTTGCCCTTCCCAAAATGGCGGTTGTTTGGCTCCACTGTTCGTGTGTCCGTGGCTGTAAATGTTCCTGAAAGAGAAAAGCCTCGCGAGCGCAGGGTTCCGCGCGACGTGGCGCCGCCGCCGCCGCAATCCTCCTGTGTAAAGAATACCGGGAGGCGCACTCGGCGCGCGCACAGCTGAGGGCAGCGCTGTCAATTTGCTGCATCTGATTTGTGTGTGTGTGGTTTTTTTTTTTTTTTGTGTGTGAACGCTTTCTGGTGTGAGAAGCTGCAAGTCCGAGAAGAGGACTGCTGGATTTGTGCCTGATTTGTACTCTTTGGATAAAGAAGTGTGTGTGTGTGTTTTGTACTTTGACTCTGTGAGCAGGTCCATGGGTCACTGCAGTGTGAGGCTGTGATTTGGAGTGTCATGATGTGGTAGTGTGTGTTCACTCGGAGACACCGAACAGGAACCGTGAACTGTTCTCTGCTCAGCTGTGAGTGTGCACATCTGGCTTTCTCATTCTTGAACATCTGCTTAACTCTGCTCCCACTCTGCTGTTTGTGGAAGGTATGATGTAGTTTGGCATTATTATTTTTATTATTATAGCTCTGTTTTTATGGACACTGTTAAATAAAGAATCTTTAAAGTGAGTGTTTTTATCATTCTTTTTGTTTTCTTTAATTAAAGAATCAAGTTGTTCCTGTAAAAGTCCCCCCCAGACAGAAAGTTTGTATATTCTCAAAGTCAAGATTTAATTTCCTTCATTATATCCTCTTTTCCTTCTTTCCTATGGTGTTTTGTTTTCCTTCATTGTGTTTGTGACTTTCACACACACGCACTAATTAATGCAGCTCCTTCATTTTTGTACTTAAACTCCTGAAATATGAAGTGAGGATTCAGGATTGCTGCATAATTTGACTACAGATAAGTGTGAACAGGAAGTAAACAGCAAGGGTGTTTCTGGTCTTCTGTACGATCAATCAGCAGTTGTTATCAGTTGTTGGTCATTGCTACATTATAAGCCCATGTTGTGTGTACCTTATACTTAGAACAGCTTTAGCTGACTGAAACTGTCTTTGTCTGCTGTCTCAGTGTTTGAGAAGCACATGTGTGATGTGATGTGATTTGGTCAAACAGTTTATATGAATGGTATTTAATGCTCTGGAGTAAATAAACACCAAGTTCTAATATTAGCCAACTTTATAAGCTCAGGCTTAATGCCAAAGGTACTTGTGTGTAATTCACTGAATAAGCCAACAAAAAATGAGCTTAAAATATAATTAATTTTTGCAGTTCTGTTCTACTCAAGTTTAGTCAAATGTTCAAATAAGTATGTCAATACAATAATTGATTGTGCGATGCATGAATATTCTGGTGTTATTCTGGCTCTAGAGACACAAGAACAACAAATTGATACTTGGTTGAATTTATGTCAGGAAATGCATCTTGACATGAGTTGTCCGAAAGAAAGATCAGATTTCAAATTATGAAAATATTTGGGCTACATTCTGTCAAATTGCCTGAACCTATTCCCTAAATGCATATTAATGCAGAAGGCCAAAGCTTATGTTTAGGAAGCTTCTTCAATAATTGTATTATTTATTTATTTATAACATTCAATAAGACACAAGCCATAATTTGCAGTAATTGGAGTTTATGTTCTAATAAAGTTGTTCTCATAGGAGTGCGTCTGTGTAGTGTGACAGGTTACTGTGGCTAGCTTTAACCCTGAGCTAATAATGGAGCCTAGATGGCAGAACTGGAATGAACAGAGGCCACAGAACCAGCGCTCAGATCACAGAGTCAGGGATGAGCAGTACAGGTCTCATCACACAGGAAAACAAGGCTATTACCCTCATCCAGATGTAAGAGACAGCGAGAGACGACGGTATGCTCCAGATCCGCATTACATGTTCTACATGAACGGTCCTCCTCCTGCAGAGTTTGGTACTGCATATAGCAGCCAGACATACACACCTGACCGAGCTCGATCACACTCCAGGTTAGTACAGTGATGAGTGCTTATTGTCTGTAATGCTGCCATGTTACTTGGGACACTTTTTTTTTTTTTAAATTTAAGTTATTGCCCATTTTATCAAATATACTGTACTTTCCATGTTGGTCACTATGCAGCTTTATACTTACTGGCTGTAATCCATCTGTAGCTATGCAGTTTTCTACCCTGTTAATCAATATAAAGGGACCAGCACTGACCAGTTACTTAATTACTATAAGTAAGAGGAGTGTGGATCTAACTATTATGATCTGTTTAGGCAGGGATACGATTATCCTCCTCAGAGCTACTGGGACTACAGGAATGACTACAGCTATTACGATCATGGCTACTACAGAGGCCATTATGGATACCCAGGTATTCACATAATCAGGCACCACATTGGTTCAAGTAGTTTAAACGATTACACACCAGAGTACCTGCTAAATGTAATTTGCCAAATCCACTCCTGTTAATGCAGTAGCCTCAGATGCCAGTGGCTGGCCGGTGCAAGGATGGAGAACAGACGGGCATCAGGAGTGGTCAGGAACCACATACACACATCAGCATGGGTCAGGCCATTTTCCATTAATTTACAACGGTTCTCAGGTGTGTAAGCATGCAGCAGGGATTTTCTGGGGTGCACCTTCTTTATGTTCACATTGATTTATTTGGCAGACGCTCAACTATGAATCCAAAATTACTTAAGTTAAGCCCCAGTACAATTCATATAAGCCATACACAAAACTGGGGCGGGTTTCCCAAAAGCATCGTAACACAAAGATTATCGTTAAATGGTTGAGCGAGCCGAGCATCACAGTGAACACACTCTCTCCTAGTTAAGATACTCTTAGCGTTAAGAGGTTTGTAGTAACCATTTATTCTATTTTGATTCTTTTGTCTGTCACAGTTGGTGTTGACTGGGGGGATCTTTGATGCTTGTTTGTTAAAAAAAAAAAGGCTCCAAAGAAAGTCCAATGAAATTTCCAGATAAATAGCTCTGATTTATTACCAAAATTAATATAATACAGCTCCTTTAGCTCATAAATAAAGTTAATATATAAGGCAAACTGAAAAAATAGAGCACAAGACAAGGTCAAAAAGCTGTGTGCTCCCAATCAGCCACACCTCCTTCCTACTTAAGGACCCTTTGTAGGGCGCATACAGAGAGCACATACGAAAATAAGAATTTTATTATAACAAATGATTAAACAAATGGCTCCTACAAGGCTTTTGGGAAACCCACCGCTGAGCAGTTATTCAAGGGCCCAGCAGTGGTTATATGGCAGTCCTTGGGTTTAACTCACAAATGTCCAATTTCTAGTTCAGAAACTTAAGAGCTTGGTCTTCATTGCCACCTGTGGTTTATTTGTGCAGCCAGCAGAGCTGAGCTCTAGTATTATATGTTATGGAAATATAGCCCATAACAATATTACTACTAATAATAAT
>JAODKS010000023.1:45866835-45878214 GCA_028877415.1 Sciades dowii | reverse complement strand
GCCCCCCCCCAAAAAAAAAAAAAAAAAAAAATCCACATCAGTCATGTACAATTAATTAGGCATTTGTTTATTTAAAAAAAACAAAACACAAAATATTTGCCTAATTTCAGGCTTACATTATGTATCTTTTCTGCAATACAAGTCCGTGTGAATTCGTGGTTACTATAGAAACAATCTTAAGAAGGAGCTCATTTACACGAACCTGTGATTTGACAGGGTTACAGCTGGAACTCTGATTCAAGAATTCAACAGCATGAATGTATCGATACATCTGCATAACAATAAACAGATGTTCTATTCTGCACACGGCAGAAGTGATGTTTAAATTAGGAACGAGGTACAGGATATAACCGACATAAGGAGCTGATGTTGACTCCACCCCCTACTAAAGATCACTAGTTGCCAACAAAACTAGCAGGAAGTATACCCAAGCTTAATGAGGTTAAGGAACAAAGCAATTCGTCTTCTTAGTGTTTTATTTTTTATTTCTACTGCAAATAAAATGTGTGTGAACCAAGTGAGTGGGAGTTGGCATCAACACCAAATGCTCCAGATGAGTTCGTTTAACTTATTCATCATCACAACTTTGTGGGAAAAGACAAGCCCGGCTCCGGACCGAATAACACAAGCAAATTATGGATGCGAAACCAAGTTCATTAAAGCATGCGTGGCTTTGCACTGATAATCATCATTATGTGAAAATTACAACTCAAATGTGGTTAACATCAGGGGAAGATCTTAAATGGTGCATTCAGGCTAAAGAGAACCAACAATGGTAATATGTAAATGTTTATAAAGAAACTCACACGCCACGCTGACCTCGGAGAAATCAGAGTTGTGCAACCTAAGTGTCTACATGTGTGTCAAACTTTCTGCTTATCCAAAGTGAATATGAGCGAGAAGGGAAAAGGGGAATCCATGCATTGCCTTCGGTGAGCATTTTCACCAGTTCTCCTAAAAACACACAAGCACAAAGATTTAATCAAGCACAAAGATTTAATAAAGCACAGTCATTTCTCGTAATAAATTGCACAAAACAAATTGCTGACTCCATCCCCCCCATTTTAATTCTTGGGTTTCATGTGACATCACGTCCGCCTCATTAGTTATTCAGAACTTTAGCTGGTGGTCTACCAAAGCTCAGTTGACAAAGCGTTTGTAAGGAGAAGGTGCATTGCTCGCATGAAAAATGCCTTACGCTTGCCTTGTTTCAGGTTCGAATCGATCAAACCGTGAAACTGATAAAAGTTTCTTCAGGGTTCCCCGTGAACTAATAAAGGGTGAACGAACAGAGGATTTCACAAAAAGACATCGAAAAAGGTGGCTTTTGAACCTCTCACTGAAATCGAAGCATGCTCGAGTTTGCAGTGATCACTTGGTGAAAGGTTTGTATTTCTCTCTCAGCTGTCCTTAGTGTTTTCCAAGTACTTTTCTTGCTGTGTCTCATTATTTACTCCACACAAAGTCCATATGCATGAAGGTTGCGACAAAATTCTTCCCCAGTCGTACAGTTACAATACTCCGTGATCACTTCTCCGTCTTGTTTAACTCAGATCCAGGTCTTTAAAGGGGTTTCTGATGATCTTTGTGAATGATTTACCTGAGAGATAAGAGCCAACACAAGTGAGAATCAAGCCAACTGTTGTTTATTTACACTTCAACTTGTAGTGCGTTTCTCAGACTTACTGGCATTTATAGTTGCACTTGTCTTGTTCTTGGCCAATTTTCTTTTGCCACAAGTTTGACAAGAATTAATTCCTTCTTCTAGAAGAAAACAGCTGAATCAATGGACTTGATTGTTTTCAGTCTTTATCGTAACTCAGTCTTATTTTGATTTGGATTTGATCTTGACTTGCCTCAACCCCCTTAAGACTTGATTTTGACTCAATCCTGACTAGTCCTGGTCTTGGACTTGTCTAAGGACATGAAAATTAGGTTGGTCTTAACTACACCGCTCGTATCTTGTCGCTTCATTCATTCCTGCATGATATAAAAATAAAATGCAAAATCATAGGATGTACTGGATCAGGTGCCATTCTATAAACTACTGAACAATGAGGGTTGAAGCCAGATTGTTAAATTAAACCAAATTTGCAGTGATTAATGGATTATTGTGATAATTAATCAGCAAACTAGGACTATTCATGCAGCAATATATTATATATATCCTATTAGATTTTTTTTTTTTTATTTCAGTGCTCGCCATCAGTCTGTATTTTCTGTCCCTGACTTTTCATGGTCTTAAAGGCAAGTCCTTGGGAATCTGGCAATCTTGGAGGTGGGAACTATGTGTCAGTAATTTGCATAATCTGAAGGGGACAGGGAGAAAATCAGTCTCCTTACCTGCCTAATAGAATTTAAGACATTTGAATTTTCGTCATCAACTCTGAATATGTTCACAACCTGGCTTTTATAAAATGCTGAAAACAGAACTGAATCTGAATAATGTGATCAATATGAATAATCCTCAGAATATGACATTCATAATCTAGTAATCACCTAAATAATTATTTAGGTTTCCAGAATTTCACATGCTGACCTTCTCCAGAGGGACTTCTGGTGGTAGTCTCCACTAAAACCACCTCATTCTAGTACAAATACTGTAGCTGAGGGTGGAAGGGTACTGTATTCTCGCCCCAAAGCCCTGCTAGCAAAACGTTATGACAATGAGTTGGAACAACAACAAATGTAATACAAGTTAAAGTTGTTCGATCTGTTTTTCTGTCTATCATTGTCAGCATCTATGTGGTTTCTGTGTTGCAGTTTTCCCACAATTGCTTACAGACTCTTGTGGCACACGTTTCTCAATAACCAAAGCTCAAATATCTTTTCCATCAGCCACTGGCACAAAACTCTAAACACATTTCCAGTTGTCCAAGACATAAACTGTTTTCTTTTTTTACCCTGTACCACATCCATACTGGGTAGGACCTCACCCCTTTGCTCTCAGAATAACATCAATTCTTTATGGTATGGATTCCATAAGGTCTTGGAAATATTCTTTTGAGGTTCAACATGTTCTCCAGGTTGATGTGATTGTGTCACTGCAGATTTGTCACATTCATGCTGTGAAGTTGATTGGTATATCAAGAAACTGATTGGTTATACCAAGAAACTGGCATGTTCCCCACACCATCATACCACCACCACCAGCCTGAAATGTGAACACAAGACAGGTTGGGTCTAAGAATTCATGGCACTGATGCCAAATTCCAACCCTACCACATACATGTTGCAGCAGAACTTGGGATTCATTGGATTATGTGACCTGACCTCCACCACCACCACCTCACCCCAATCTTCAACTGTCCAATTTCAGTGAGCCTAAAAATCTGTACCTTCAGATTCTGGTTCTTGCCTGAATGCACTGGAACCCAGTGTGGTCTTTTGTGCATTCTGAGATGCTTTTCTGTTTACCATGCATGTAAAGAGTGGTTATTTGAGTTACCATAGTCCTTCCCTTGAGCTTGAATGACACTTGCTTTTCTGATCTGTCCTCTCATCATCAACTAGGCATTTCCCAAAATAGTACGTGCTTCATAGACAACACATAACCTACAAAATGCTTGAATCGCTTAACATTGTCTCATGGAGGCTAGCTTGCTAAAATAAAAGTTCTGTTTGGAAGAAAAAGGGCTGTTTTACTGTAGTCTCACCTGACTGTGTACCTCCCAAGGTTCTGCATCTGCGCCTTCAGGTGTTTTGATGTAACTAGTTAAAATAAACCACAGGGAATAAACCTATTACACCATGAACTATATATATAGTTCGCTACATACAGCATGAAATATATATTGTTAGGACACTAGTGAAGACCCACACCTGAGGAGAAACTCACCAACACCTCCTGTTGGTCACAGCCATCGATCACACGTCCTCAACTGGCTAACAACGCTAATTCCATCCATTCATCCATTATCTGTAGCCACTTATCCTGTTCTACAGGGTTGCAGGCAAGCTGGAGCCTATCCCAGCTGACTATGGGTGAAAGGCGGGGTACACCTTGGACAAGTCGCCAGGTTATCGCAGGGCTGACATATAGAGACAAACAACCATTCACATCTACAGTCAATTTAGAGCCACCAATTAGCCTAACCTGCATGCCTTTGGACAGTGGGGGAAACCCACGCAGACATGGGGAGAACATGCAAACTCACCACAGAAAGGCCTTCGCTGGCCGCTGGGCTCAAACCCAGGACCTTCTTGCTGTGAGGCGACAGTGCTAACCACTACACCACCACCAAGTAAACTTTTTTCAAGTAGAGCCTATTCCCTACAGGTGTGGGGCAATGAGCCCCTAGCAGAAGAGTCCAACTTTAGATTTCTATTTCATTTTACTGGGTTCAGTTATCATGCATTCTGATTGGCTACTGAGTAATCTGGAATAATGTCTGACATGCTGCTGATAAAGTCCATGCATTTTCAATGTAGTGGGGCCTAATGCCTCCATTTGCCCAATAGAGAGAGAGAGAGAGAGAGACACACACACACACACACACACACATATTATTTATTTATTTATTTATTTATTTATGGAGAATTACAGGAATTAGGAGTCTAGCTTGTGCAGTGAAGTTCAGCCGTTCTCTACTCCTGATTGCTAATAGCTATGTCTCTGTCCCTGGTTATTAGAAGATTTAATGCAAAGAGTGAATGCAGAGACAGAATTTCTTTCATTCTCAGAAATAAATCTATTCTCCCTTGCAATGAGAAGAGGCTATTCGTGTGTTTTTTTTAAAGCCTCAAATGTCAGACATTATTTTAAAAAAAATTACAAATCCAAATTGCACTGAGTCAGTGGCATTTTTGCCTCATTGATGTTGTTAAACTGCTGTGTTTAATTTGAGGAACTCTCTACTGTATTTCTCCAAAGAGATTTGCCATGTCCCGCTCCAATAAATGCTGGCCAGCCCACATCCATGTCCTTTGTTGTAATAAGCTTTCTAATACAGAAAACAATGGCTGTTGTTTAGTTGTGGGTTTGAAACTCACCACAGTGGCACAATGAAATCAGAAACTCTTTATTTGGTCAATGTACAGTACACAGAAGAAGCTGACATGATAAATCCGTGGCAACATATTCAATATCTGTTCAACAGCAAACAGCACACAACCAAAGCATATACAATATGGCCAAAAGTATGTGGAAACTTTAACAATCACACATATGTGCTTGTTGAACATCCCATTCCAGATTTAGTCCCCTTGTACTGCAATAATACCCTCCACTCTCCTAGGAAGGCATTACCCTAGGTTTTAGAGCATGGCAGTGGGGGTCTACCCATTCAACCACAAGAGTAGTGAGCTCAGATACTGATGTCAGGAGAGGAGGTCTGACACATGTTTGCAAATTTCAGTTCATCCCAGTGGTGTGCAGTGGGGTTGAGGTCAGGGCTCTGTGCAAGCCATTCAAGGTCTTCTACTGCAACCTTGGCAAACCATGTCTTTATTGACCTTGCTTTGTGCACAGAAGCATTGTCATGCTGAAAAAAGTTTTGGGAAGCAAAGTCTTAATTTCCCCCAAGAAGGGAAATCTTGATGGTACAGAATATAATAATATTCTGGACAAATTTATGTTTCCAAACTTGTGGCCAAATATATGGCTAGATGTCCACCCTCTAAAAAAAATAAATCATTGGTTTGAAAGAACGAAATGATTTCGTGAGTGCAGGCACTTACGGATGCAGGCACAGGGCAAACTGCAGACTAAGCCAAATTAATGTGCAGGAAACAAAGTCAGGAAACAAGCAAGAGTCGAGCGATCAGCAAACAGGGAAATGTAGATAAAGCAATAAAGCGAGGTCAAGATGAAATGGAACTACTGGTCAAACACTGAGAGACAGGCGGAAATCAAACGGCTTGTTATGTTAGTAGGGAACACTGAATGATACTTCGCGACTACATGGTGTGAGAGCTGAACTTATATAGGCGAGGGGGTAATTGCTGAATGAGATGCAGGTGGCATAGTTAGTAATCAGGTGACAGAGGGTGCTGTGACTCTTGGGGTTTGTAGTCCAGAGTGGCCATGTTTGGAGGCTGCTCCGAACTCATGTTTTCAGCACCCTCTGAAAACTCTCATGATTACCAGAGGACTAGCCCCCCACTGTAACCCTAGTTATATAGGCAAGAGGCTGAGGGCTATGGAAACAGAGATCAGCGCCATGCAATGTGCCCAATTGCATGGCATGGGAAGGACTTTAGACTTAGACCTCTTCCTTTACCGGTAGGTGCGGGTTTGTCAGGGTGTTGGCTGTGGAGCTCTTGCATGGGGAGGGGGTCTAGTATGTCCTTGGAGCTCACCCAACTTCACTCTTCTGGGCCCGTAGCCCTCCCAATCTACCAGGTACTCCAGCTGACCTTGTCTGCGACAGGAGTTTAAGATCTTATTTACCTAGTAGATGGGTTTGCCCTTGGTGTCAGGAGAGGGGGGCTCTTGGGAGCATGTATCTGTGGCTAGGGGACCTTGTATGGCAAGTTTTAAGCAGGAGACATGGAACATTCATGCCATTCTGCTGTGCAGTGGAAGTTTTAACTAATAGGACACTTCATTTATTCTGTGCAGTACCTTGTATGGGCCAATGTAACATGCTTGCAGTTTTTTACACATGTTAGGTTCCCTTAGGTCCCCTGTGGAGACCCACACCTGATTTCCTGGAGAGTAATCTGGGTTCTTGCCTCTGTGCTTGTCTACATATTGCTTATACTTGGTATTTAACAGTTCCAGCCTCTGGTGAACCTCCTTCCACACCTGGTGGCTTCTTTGGAACCAAGTACCAACTGCCAATAACTGAGTGGGTGTGTCATCCCATGCAAACAGTGGGAGTTGGTAACTGATCATGCACTGGAAAGGTGTTAACTGAGTGGCGGAATGTTTGAGAGAGTTTTGTGCATACTCGGCCCATGGGAGAAACTGTGCCCAGTCTTTTTGGTTTCTCATACAAAATATACGTAAGAAGCAACCCACCTTCTGACTGGCACATTCCACCTGCCCATTAGACTGTGGGTGATTTCCAGATGTGAGACTTACTGATATGCCTAGTCTGTCCATGAAACTGGTCCAAAGCCAGGAGATGAATTGAGGACCCTGGTCACTTACGACATCCTTGGGGATACCAAAGTAGCAGAACACATGATTGAACATTAATTCAGCTGTTTGGAAAGCCATTGGCAGACCCAGTAGAGGGATGAGTCATAGTGCTTTGGAGAATCGATCAATGATTACCATGATGACTGACCTTGAAATGGTGGTAAATCTGTAATGAAATCCATGGCTATATGTGACCAGGGTCTCTGAGGTACTGGGAGAGGGCATATTTTCCCAGCAGGTGGGGCACGTAGTATCTTAGCCTGAGCGCACACTGAACATGAGAAGACAAAATGATTTATGTCTGAAATCATGTTCTCCCACTAATACTTTCTTTTGATAAGTTGGTATGTGTGATGACTGCTGGGATGACAGGTGGAAGAGTGGGCCCAGGTGATGAGTCTCCCTCTGCGTTCAGGTGGGGCATGAAGGAGTCTGAGAGGGGCAGTTCTCAGTGGGGGCTCTGGGTTTGTAACTGCTGGATTTCCTTGTAAATGTCCAAAGTGATTGCCTGTACAAAACACTCTGGTGGTAGTATGGGAGTTGGTTCAGAGGTGTGGGATGAGGGGTTGTAAATTCGGGACAGAACATCAGCTTTGGTATTTCTGGGAGCGGGGTGGTAGGATATTGTGAATTGGAAATGAGTGAAGATGGTCTGATGTAACCTTGCTTCAGTGCCTCTTGTACATATTCTTCCATCGTGGATTGTTCTTTTTGGGACAGTGGGTAGATTCTGCTGTGAGGTGGAGTCGTGCCTGGGAGGAGGTCGATAGTACAATCATAAAGTTGATGCAGGGGTAAGCCACATGCTTTACCTTTGCTGAATACTTCTTTTAGATCAAGATAGCAGGTAGGGACATTGTCCAGAGAATCAGGCAAAGGGCTCTCCTCAGAAGTAGAAGAAATAGTGATTCAAGGAAGCTGCAGACAATTTTGAAGACAAGCAGGAGACCATTGCATAATGTTCTTTCTCTGCCAGAAGATTAAGGGGTCATGGAGTTGAAGCCAGGGGTACCCTAAAATGATGTCATGATGAGCTGCTTGGGTGATGAGCAGGGAAATTTGTTCGCAATGGAGGACCCCCACCTGAACCTGAAGAGGAGCTGTGCGTGTGGTGATCAGTCCATCTCCAATCAGACCCCTGTTGATGGACCTTATTTTGAGCGGTCTCTGTAAAGATTCAGAAGTGTATATTACATTATTATATTATAATATTATTATATTACTATATTATATCATCACATATTGTTAGGTCATATCAAACTAGAAGAAAACCAAAAGTTTGGAGTAATGGTAACTAAACTGTAAATATGTCTGATTATGATGACTATATTTCTGGCTTAATGAATACAGAATGCAAAATGGTGCAAAGTTACACGATTCACTGAACCTTGCTATGGCACTTAATTGAAAGACACAGCCTTTGTCCCAAACAGTATCTTCAATAAATTACTGTATATGCTTTGCAACAAAAGAGTAATGTTTATTTTCATAATACAGGATACAATTGAAATCTATTTCGATGTATTAAATGGATGGTTATTTAATTCCCTCCAGTCTGCTGTCAGGCAGCAGGGACAGTAGCAGTTGCAGGTTACAGTGCTTTATTGAAAAGCTGACAAAGAAATCCAAAACATTAAGTAAGATCATAGTCACAAACCAGGCAAAGGTCAGGCAATGTACAAACATACTAAATCATGCAGGGTACAAGAATCAAAAATCAGAAAAACAACATATGGGATATGTTGGTAAGTTCAGGAAAGAATACATGGAGTGAATACTTTGCAGAGAACTTTGGGTTTGAGTGAGTCTATATGCTGTGTTAGTGATTCTATCCGTGTGTGTGATTAGAAAGATGGCAACTGTGACTGTGTCAGAGTTTTGTTGGGTGTTGTAGACCATAGCAACAATATCTGAAAGCTCGATGCATTTTTTGGGTTGTATTATGATGCGATTCTGGCATGAATTTGACATATGCTCCATTGAGTGTTAACATTAATTAAGCTTGTGGTTGTCTTGTTCTTTTTTGCTACAACAACATTGCAGGGTAGAGTTGCCAAAAGTCTGTTTTTTATTAGCACAACAACAGTAGTCAGTGTTGCACAAAGTCAGTGCAAATAATTTTAGCATATATTTGCCTGTTTTCACTCAACATTATAGAGGTAGAGCAATTGGTCTATGGCATAATTATGTCAAGCTAGCTAATAAGCATGTGTCTACGCCAACAGGTAACACCTCTGTACAGGCCAAGTTATCATATCACAGTTGAGAGCAAAAATACCCAGAGTGTTTGGCTCATAAAGAAAATATATTTGCAATGGTAATAACACTGACCTTGTTAATGAAACACTTGCACTTCTGCAAATTGTCCTCAGTCAAGCTATAAGAACTTGTCCAGGCATGTGAAGTGGGTGGACTAATTCAGACAAATGTGTAGAGAAATTAATTATGTAAACTGAATGAAGTTACCAGAAATCAAATTTTGTTCTTTATTATTTTATCATATATTTTAAGCTAGGGTTACTCATGATAGTGTGTTGAAACAAAACTTGTGATTTCTGTGTCATCAGAACTCAATAACATAAAAGCAACAACAACAAAAAACATATCACAGAATATCATAGACCTTTTATTGTTCTATTTTGTTTTTTACTGAACATTTTATGTTTTATTGTTCTAGAAATGTTATTGTACTATTATTGTTTCTTTTTGTTTTTTCATATATATGCACTATTATCATGTACCTTATCACGTGTTGCAGTATTATTGTTTACAGTTTCACCACTTACGTTTCAGAATACTTAGTGCTACCTCACTTCATTGTGTCACTTCATATGGCTCTACACCACTGGCTTATGCACACTACTAGTTGATGTAGTGCCACTACCAATTCTTGCTGTTTGCTGCTGTCTTTTGTGAGCAATTGTAGTTATTTAATTGTCTTTTATTCTATAATATTTTATTCTATTCTTTTTTCTTTTACTTACTCTACATCTATTTATATTTGCTCTGTACTTGAGCTGCTGCAACACCTGAACTGACCCCCCCACCACCACCACCACCACCACACACACACACACACACACCCAAGGGGATCAGTAAAGGAATATCTTAGAACTTAGTTTTGTAAATCTCACAACAGTACATATATTTAAGTACTGTATTTAATAAAGATCCTGTGAAGTAGTTTTTAGAGTGTACTTTTGGCCACACACTGTACATACACAGTGGAATTTCATAAACCTACAGGGCCTCTCCTAGGTGTATGGTTGTTGCAGGGTAGTCAGGGAAAAAAAAAGTCATGGAGTACAGTGGATTCAAACTATGGAAGCCAGGGTTTGAAATAAATGTAAATGAATCAATTAATTAGATGTCAAATCAAGTAAAAGACTAATTAGTGTAACATACTGTAGTATAACATTAACACTGATAAACACATTCATTTAACCTATATTTGTGTATACTCACACATGCATTTAGAAGCTTAATAAAAAGATTCCTCAAGGTTATTAACACAAGTTTATTGCCTTATTAATATGTGTTTCACTGCTCGTTGCTGTTATTATTATTATTATTATTATTATTATTATTATTATTATTATTACACAGAACAGACATCATAGTGTAGATAACTCCTCTAAGAACAATTCAAAACATACAGCCTGGCTGGAGGGAAAAATGGGATAATCATCATAAAGAGTAGTTAAGAGGAGCTAAGCTGCATCTTAAGTGTAGCTGTGTCTATATTTGAAATCCAGTACATAACATAAATATTAATTTTTTAGTATTTAATGAAATAAATTTCCAGACAGCCATCTTTTTTTTTTCTTGGACTTTCCCCCCCCAATTTTTCTCCCCAGTTTGACCACTTGACAATTCCCACCCATCAGCCAGCTCACTCCTATCATACACCAACTACCAAGCAGTGCAAGTTAAGGTTAACACATGGTTTCTCTGAGATTCATGAAGCTAGCCAAGCACATATTTTGGAACTGCTGCTCATGCTGCATCACAGGGCAGCATAGCACACTCAGAGGAACGTGTTCACAAATGCCTACCAGTGGCTAATGTCATTGTGTTTGACGGGGTGAGTAACTATCCATCCATCCATTATCTGTAACTGCTTATCCTGTGCAGAGTCGCAGGCAAGCTAGAGTCTATCCCAGCTGACTATGGGCGAGAGGCGGGGTACACCCTGAACAAGTTGCCAGGTCATTACAGGGCTGACACATAGAGACAAGCAACCATTCACACTTACATTCACACCTACGGTCAATTTAGAGCCACCAATTAGC
>JAODKS010000023.1:43860942-43872067 GCA_028877415.1 Sciades dowii | reverse complement strand
AAATGGTAGCCAACAGCTTTGCACCGTAAGTGAGGAAAAATTACAAATGATAAAAGAAAATGCTGTTACTAAAAGCACTAAAGATACTACTATGTTTGGTCTAAGACTATTCAAAGGTAAGGTGGAATTGCAATTATTATTATTATTATTTTTTTAATCTGTTTCAAAACAAAATATAAAGAATTTGTGATTCGGCATAGATAAGGGACACAAGTCTGCACCACACCCTTTATTACATTTGCATGCTGCTTTTGAAGTTTGAAATAAAATATTAAAAAAAAAAATTTAATTAAATCACCTGTGTATTTATACTAAAACAATTATCCGCCTCAGGCTCAGTGAATATGGGTGTTTATTATACATAGAAGACACTTTGCCGATGGAATAAAAACATGTATTCTATTCCCTTCTAGTGGGTTTCATTAATTTGGTTCAATAGCACGCAGTATTGTTAGCATATCGCTTATACTACATGTATTATCTCACTCTACCCAATGGAGAATGGTTTTCGATATTGCATGTTGTCAAGACAACATGACATCACACATCAGAGCTGATGCGAATATTCAACAACAAAACTTTTCTGCTGCGCATGCGCAGAACCATCTCTTTGTCTGCTAGGAAAGAGAAAGGCTCGGCTAATGCAGTGCTAGGATTAGCTATGCTATAATTGAGCACAAAATAAATAAACTGAAACTAAAGACATGTTGAACACCCCAAAGGCTACCGTCATTAGATATTCGTCACGCATTTTACAGGCAGTGACGAACCGTTACCATCAGCTCAGCCAAACCTTAGCCAGACACAACAAAAAAAGCAACAGGGCAAAGGATTTTGCAAGGGATTAGCAGCAGGCTGCCAGGTCACTCCGTTGTGTGTAGTTGTTGATGTTGATTTTAAAACTAACATTAAATTACAGAGGGAAATGAATACTTAAGTAAGAGTAAAAAAAAAATACTGTAGCAAGCATGCATGGAAGAAGAGTCTGGAGACAGAAATCTTAGTTTCTCGGTCGTTAGTCTGTGCTACTTTCTCTCGATAGCACTGGCTTGTCCGCTTTATTAGCACTCGCTAACACTACTGATGAATGCTACACCGGCTGGAAGGTGACTTCACTGCTGCGCTGACGGCACCGAGTTGCGGTTAAGCTAGCGTTGGCTCTTGAGAAGGCTTCGGGCGATAAATTTTTGGTTCCTCCCATGATCAATCAAAATCTGATTAATTAACCAGTCAGTCACTTCCTACATAAACATACACTGCCATGGCCTTCTGTCCCAGCAATGAAGTCCTAACCAATGAATGAGCAGCTCTAAACTCTTCTCAGCTTGGAGACAACAAATAAACAAAATATCATTAGATAACTCGAGTTTAATGTTTTCATTTCTGAAGCAAATTTGACAGAAAATGAGGCCAAATTTGAATAATTATAATGAAATTATGAAAGAGATTAAATATAACATTTGAAATGCTGATATGTTGCGGGCCTTCTCTGAAGCTCTAGAAGGCCCTGACAGTTCCCTTCTGGTATAGACACAGTCCCAAACAAAAAGTACCCCAATTTTACAAAACAATTAATCGATTTTCCTCACGAGTTACTGATAGAGATTTGGGTCACGGTTTGGTTCTCCATGTCCCAGATGTAACGTATCAAAAATACAACTGTCGTATTTCCCAGTAAAACACTTGTCCATATTGTGTGTGTGTGTGTGTGTGTGTGTATGTATTAGCATCATAGGATTTTATTTAATTACCATAACTTAGTAAATTGGGAATTCTATTTTTTTTTTTTTTTTTTTTTCAGCCCATTGTGTCTTGAAATTTGGTGTCAAATTTTCATTTTGGTGCATCACTACTTTAATATAAGATTGTTACGGCAAAGTCTATAAGGAAACCTGAAGTATTTGCAAAGAAACCCTATCATGGCACTCAACACACTGGGGAGTATTTCAAATGTTCAATATTGTTCTCCCTTACATTGTGTAGCGCCCTCTAGTGGCAGGATGTGACACTGACACAAGGACACAGGCATGAGGTGCAAAAAGGTGCTTTTTTCTTTTTGTTTGTCTCATGGGGTGAGCCAGTTGGTGCGCAGAGTGAGGTTCAAAGTGGGGGAGGCGTGCTGGAGGGTCCCAGGATGTGAGGAGTGACAAGCTCTTCTTAGAGGTGCAGGGTCCTTATATACTCTCCTACTGTCTCCTGGAGGGTGAATGTGAATGCAGTGCACATCGTCATTAGCAGCTGCCAGGTGCACTGCATTAAACTGCTGTTCCCCTCATGTGTGTGTTAGGTGCTGTTTTCTGCCACTGATGCTGAACTGCCACTGCTGAGTTTTGGCACAAGAAGCAGGGTATTGTCTTTTCAGCACCATGGCGGTGGCACAGCGAGGAGTGCCTGCAGAGAGAGAGAAGATGGCTGCCGGCTCACCATCGTTACATTGCCCCTCCCAGCTCTGAGCTGGCCATTGGAAAAGACTGTGGCCAGAGCACGTGTCATCAGGACAGACTGTCTGCATTGCCGTTGTGGGCTCCTGCCTGGTGTTGTACCTGGACCGAGTAGCCCTGGAGAGAGAGAAACCAATGGGTTATTTTATGGTTGGAGTTTTGTTTCTTTGGCCATCCACTGGAGTGGGCATGGTCGGTGATAAGGGTAAAGTTTCTTCCTGTTAAGTAGTACCAGAGGTCTCCCACATCCTATTTGATGGTGAGGGGTTCTTGTTCAACTGCTGCATACCTCTGCTCTGTAGGTGTCAGCTTCTGGCGAATGTAGACTATGGGGTGCTCTTCTCCCTCAAATTCTTGTGACAGCACAGCTCCTAGGCCAGTCTCTGATGCATCCATGTGTACCAGGAAGGGGAACTAGAAGTCAGGGTTCCTTAGGGCTGGCGAGCTTGTGAGAGCAGTTTTGAGGGCCTAGAATGCTTCTTTGTTTGGGGGGCTCCAGCAGACTTTCTTGGGCTCTCCCTTCCTGGTGAGATCTGAGAGGGGGAAAGCTACAGAGGCAAAATTAGGCACAAAGCACTGATAGTAGCTGGCCAGCCTCAGGAAGACATATACCTGTTTGCTGGTGGTAGGCTGGGGTAGTTGTGGATAGCTTCTGTTTTCTTCTCTTGTGGTTTCAAGAGGATCAGCTTGTGGCTGATGTGGTACCCCAGATACTGTGCCTCAGTCAGCCCCAGATTGCATTTTCTCTGGTTTCACTGTCAGTTGCGGAATCCACCGAGCACTTCCCTGAGGTGGTGGAGGTGATCTTACCAGTTGTTGAAGTGGATGACTACATCATCCAAGTAGTCCACAGCATCGAGGCGATGGAGTCTCAGGATGATATCCATCAGCTTCTGGAACATTGCGGGTGCTCCTTGGAGCCCAAAGGAGAGGACCCAGTATTGCTAGTACCTGGAGTTGGTCCTGAAGGCCATTTTGAGATGTGACTCTCTGGAGAGGGCTACCTGCCAGTACCCTTTGGTCAGGACGAGGGTGGATATGAACCAGGCCCTCCCTGCCCTCCTGTAGCATCCAAGTTACTTTTGCCTCTATAGTTTAATGGCAGGCCTCTGGGATTTGGTAGGGCCGCTGTCAGATGACTACTCCGGTGGGGGTCTTGATCTTATGTTGTAACAGGTGGGTCAACCCGGGCTCTGCAGAGAACATGTCCCTGAACTCATCCTTCAGTTCTCACAACTCTTGCAGTTGGGCAAGTGTCAGTTTCTCTCCCTTGTGGCCCTGCTCTGGCTTGGCTAGACCTGAAGAGGGGACAGAAAAGACAGAGTGCCAGCTCTAGTTCAGTTCAGTCAACATTTTAGAAGGTTTACATGGTAAAGTTGGGTGGGGGCTCTCTTACCTCACTACTGCAGGTGGTAGTTCATGGGACCTACTCACTCCTGGATGACATAGGGGCCTTGCCAGCAGGAGAGGAACTTGCAGCTAACATTTGGGAAGAGCAGGAGCACATGTTCACTAAGTTAAAAGTCTCGAGATTGAGCCAGCCAATTGTAAGCTCGCTGTGCTCTCTCTGGGCCACACGCATGTGCTCCTGTACAATGGGGGCCACCCGCTTAATCCGCTCTTGCATCTCTTGGACATAGTCAGTGAGGGAGCAAAATGGGGATGGCTGCTTCTCCCAGGCTTTCCTGATGGTGTCCAATAGGCCCCTGGGACGTTGGCCAAACAAGAGCTTGAAAAGAGTGAACCCTGTAGAGGCCTGAGGAGTCTCCCACATGGCGAAGAGAACGATTTTTGTCTATCACAGTTCTCAAAATGTGCTTGAGAATTTGGTTGAATCACTCCACCAAACTATTGGGCTGAAGGTGGTAGACCGAAGTCTTGAGACTTTTGACTTGCAGCAGCCGACACAGGTCTACCATGAGCTTGGACACAAAGGGGGTGCCCTGGTCTGTGAGCAGGTCCTTGGGGATTCTGACCCAGCTGAAGAGGAGCATCAGTTCCCTGGCAATGCTCCTGGACATGGCTTTGTGGAGAGGGATGGCTTTTGGGTACTGTGTGGCATAGTCGACAATCACCAAGATGTATTTGTGGCCCCAGGCGGACTTCGACAGTGGCCCTATGAGATCCATATCCACTCGTTGTAAGGATGGGAAGGAGGATTGACGGGACTGGTGCTGGTCTGTAGGGGGAGGTACCCTGGCAATGTGGGCAATGCTAGCAGAAGTTGCAGACATTAGCCACCATTCCTGGCCGGTAGAACCAGTCCCAGATTTTCTTCAGTGTGTTCTGGGGTCCCAGGTGACTGCTTAATGAGTGAAAGTGGACCAGGTGCATGATGGAGTTGACCTTGGTCCCCAGGAACACCTCGATGTCATCATCAGCATTGAGCTTTTTGAGGGGACACTGAGCATCTCGGGCTGGGTCAGGGAGGGGGACTGCTGCTGAAGTTGGCATGCATTTCAGGCTCAGTTGCTCCTGGGTGTTGGTGTGTAGGCCCGTCACCTGCCTATCAGCTGCCCCTGCTGCACACTCATGTCCAGGAGGTTCCTCACCACTGGACCAATGGCTGGGGTGCCTGAGTCTGCATCATCTGCCTGCATTCTCTCCCAGTGTGCCATCCTCTAGTGGCAGGACATGACACAGACATGGGGACACAGGCATGAGGTGCAAAAAGGTGCTTTTTTATTTTTGTTTGCTTCATGGATGAGCCAATTGGTGCAGAGAGTGAGGTTCAAAGTAGGCAAGATATGCTGGAGGGTTCCAGGATGTGAGGAGTGACAAGCTCTTCTTAGAGGTGCAGGAGAGCACTTCTGCAATTTTCCCAGTGGGGAAGGGCAGCATCTGAACTGGTATCTGCTGGCAGAAAACAGAATGAGACAAATAATGGCATTTGGGAGGACATATTCATTCTGTGTATGGCGCACGGCCCTTATATACTCTCCTGCTGTCTCCTGGAGGGTGAATGTACACACTGTCATTAGCAGCTGCCAGCCATGCTGCATTAAGCTGGTCCTCCCCTTGTATGTGTGTGCTACGCACAGTTTTCTGCCGGTGGTGCTGAACTGCCGTTGCTGAGTTTCAGTATGGGAAGTGAGGCGCTGTCCTTTCAGCACCACAGTGGCAGCACAGCGAAGAGCACCTGTAGAGAGGGACAAGATGGCTGCTGGCCTGGCATTGTGACAATTTCTAGTGAAAGAATCTGTTTTGATGATGCGATGGTGCAGGAGCATCACAGAGAAGCCAGACTGGGCAAGGTTTTAATGCAAATTAAAATGTTGTTAAATATATTTGTTTATAAGTATGTATATATTTAAGTAGAAACTATATATTTAAATATGTCTTAAAATAGAAGTATCAAAGTATGTTATATGCTTCGAAAAAAAAAAATTCTGTCCAAAATCTGAATTTCGGTCATAAAATTCAGCCACAGCAGCATCCATAGGGTTTTCCCAGACCACTACACATACAGTATATGATCTGATATCCTAATTCTGATATCTAAAGAGCAGATTTTTTTTTCCCTGAAATAGACCTGACGGTCTTGGAACCGTGATAGTGGAAGAAAAAGAGCGCTTTGAGGACATCAAAGAACGGTTACGTGTTCTGCTGGAGAACCAGATCACAAACTTTCGGTGCGTAGATGCTTTTAGGATGCATGGTATGTTTATTAGTGCAGTTTATTGAGATGTCTTTAATGTTTTATTAGTTTTGTATCACACACCTAGATCACCCACATAATTACTCATTGTGGTTTTGTTCCTGCCATAGGTATTGTTTTCCATTTGGTCGTCCTGAGGGAGCACTGAAAGCCACCCTGTCTCTGCTGGAGAGGGTAATGATATCATTGTTTTAAACTGACACATGGCTCTGTGTCTCTGTATATGTGAGCAGAGAAAGAGAAAAGGGGAAATTGTTTCTTATTAAATCATTTTTTATTAAGGTGGACAGCAATCATAAATATATAACCTGTTTTTCTGGGTACTATTTATCCCCAGGTTCTGATGAAGGACATTGTGACCCCAGTGCCACAGGAAGAAGTGAAGGCTGTCATTCGTAAATGCCTGGAGCAGGCAGCTCAAATCAACTACCAGCGCATTACTGACTACGCCAGAGTGGAAGGTGACTACCAATGCCCTTATGTTTCCCACCTTTATGTCTTTAACCTTTTTATCCTCCAGCTTAATCTATGCAGTAGAAAAAGCAGCTGATTGTTCTGTACTGTGACCTCTCTCTATGTCTGTCTGCCCCTCTCTCTCTCTCTCTCGCTCTCTCTCTCTCTCTCTCTCTCTCTCAAAATCATCTAAATGATTGTGGACCTCAAAGATATGTCAATATATGCTGTGTGTGTGTGTGTGTGTGTGTGTGTGTGTGTAAGTAATTAAACTGTAATCCATAAATATAAATATGAGTTTTTCACTCAGATGCACCTTAAATGAATCGTACATTCACAAATTACTGAACTGGGGTAAAGTTTATTTAAAATGTCTGTCGGTCTGTGCCTGCTGGAAGCCTGTGGGAAATTAATTTTTCTACTTAATTTCTACTTAAAATAATTTTCCAAAGGATTTCTATAAATAAACACCAGTCTGTCTCAAGATGCTGTGGAAAAAGGTGTTTGCAAAAAATAAAAAAATTATTACTTGCTGCAATGTAACTTTTGTATTTTCAGAGACCATCATGGTTGACTTCAGAACAAATAATAAGCTATTTAATCATAGCTTAGATGGTTTTGTGCACATTACCTTGTGAGTAAAAATGCATTCAAAACTGTAAAGAGCTTCTGATCCCTTCCATTCACTTGAGGTGACATGGAAAATGAAGCATAGGGACTTGATACAAAGACACAAAATATCCTCCATTACCCTGCACCTTTCTGTTTCTTTGTGTACAGTTCTGCCCAATTCTAAAGCCAAGATCTATCCTTTCATCCATTCTTGCAATGGCTGGATTAAAGTAAATCTTCCAAGAGCTCTGATTGGCCTTATGGAGTTTCCTTCCATTCAGGTCTTCAGACCATGTCAGAGACTAGGGAATTGGGAAGATACTTGAGGAAGGGGTTTAAGGTAAGCAAGGAAGATACAAAAAAAAAAAAAATCTAGGGTAGGGAAAGTGTTGAAAGGGAAAAACATGGTACAGAATTTGGGGGAAATTATGCCGTTACTTTCAGCAATAGACATGCATTAATACAAATCAGACAATGGGACAAGATGAAAAACAATGAGTAATGACAGGTACTTAAATGTCCTTGGACAGATAGGACAGGGATGAAGAATTGTTTTTTGGATGAACCAGCTGTAACAAGATGACAGGAAGAAGATGATGGTCTATTTGGAATTGGGCTATTTTCCCTTCGAAAAGACATGGGGTCCTGTTCAATTGAGTACCCCCCGTCTTTTGATCCCACCTCACACCTCACCCCCTACTGATCGTCTTATACCATATATCATTGGCTCTTTCCTGATAATATTTCTGTCCCTTATAATTTGTGATATTTAAGGGTTACAAATGGTGAACTAAAACATATGCAAACAGGAGCATTTTCTGCTCATTCCCTTTTCGAAACGATTTTGGTGCCATTATATTACAAATGAGTTTGCATAAAGACCACCAGACATGCCCTTCACCATCTTTAGCCCTTAACCCCCTGAATTCTGACCCCAAACTCTTGCATGCCAAAATCCTCTTTTTCTTCAGGAAAAAAGAGGGAAATGTATGATCACCCTGTCTACTCCTTGGCTACACAAGTGATGGATTTAACCATCCGTGAGTAATTTCTTCTCATCCTATTCATCGCTCTTTCTTCACTCCTGTACACCCTGTCTTTCATGATATTTTCAGTGCTTTTTTTTTCCTTTTAAGAGATATAAGGTAAAAGTTTATAAAAACAAGAAATAAGAATGAACACTTATGAATGTACATTGTCTAGTGCTGTAGGAAGCATTCATTGTAAACAGATGAATAATTTGCAATCCAGGTCAACAGTGGTAGTCATCTAGGCAGACCAGGTGAGCTACCTATCAATATAGCAAGATATGTTAACTATGTGACGTTATTTAGTAATTATTCATGGAGAAGATTATGTTCCATTGCGAAAAGCAACCACACTGCCGAAAAACATGACGTGTAATTCACAAATGGTATCGTTTTTCATTGGTGATGTGCAGAAAATGTTGCACCCTGAAAAGCATAAGCTTGCATTGCTCTCATGTTGCTTTATATCTTCCATGAAAAACAGTCAGCAGGTCTTGTTTTTATCAAGAATTAATCCTTGCACACAATTCCCTGTTGCATTGCATTTCCTTTTCATCAGTATATTGAAGTCATGTTACACTGAAATGTAATCTGTCCAGTCACAGCTGTGTGGCATATTTGGAGCATGGTTCTAATTAGAGAAGGGGAGATGGCACCATATCAGAATACACTTTATTCTTCTTATTTTTTTATTGGCTCATTGTTTATTCATTCGTTCTGCAGTGATTGTTGAACTGGTGTGATTGCTTTTTGCACTGGTATGGAATCTTTTACATTTAATGGAGAAAAGCACCAGTTGAAGTCAATTGAATTCTGAAGTAAAAAGTTGGTTTCTCATTTGAAACATTTTCCTTACATAAACAATCATTTTTCTGTATACATGCATATATTAGGCTCTGGTATAAGCTAGTAGAATAGAATTAAGGCGTACATTTTTATCATTACCATTTATGATTTACTAGGCAATCCATTGTAATTCCATGGAATGGACAGGAAGCTGTGCTGGCTATGGCCACATCTGTTTGTGACATAACACGATTGTGCATCTGTTCAGCTTCTTCTTGTCCTTTTCTTTGGTTTGAAGCTCATGCTCATGACTTGAATGCATTTTTGCTTTTCTCACTTGTTATCTCCCTCAGTCGTCTACTCGTGTGTCTGTGCTATAGTGTACTAGCTGGTTTCACTGGGGATTCCAGATCACTTCAGCAGCTGACTCAGATTCCAGGAGACCTGGACTAGAACAATGGAGCAATGAGTCATGTGTGTTTAAACCAGTGTCATCCGTTTGTTCTGTTCACGACTATGCGAGCTGTTGTCAATGTTTTGTGAGGGTCAATAATTCTATGCTATATTTGTCAAGTGTGTCTTTTTCACTGCAAGTTTTTTTTTTTCTGCCAAGTAAATGTGGGTCATTGAATGTTTGAATTATTTTATTTTATATTTGTCTTGTGAAGATCAACAGCTCGTTGGTGCTTTTTTCACTGTTTGATGTCTGTGTCCTTGTTTGTCACTGTGTGTTTTAATTATTTTAAAGAGATTTGTCTGCATATTAATACAAGAAAATCCTTTGGAGTGCACAGAAGATTGAGCTTACAAAAGATGATACCTATCACTGACTTAAACATCGCACTATGTGAAACAATTCTTAATGACCCCTCTTTGTTTTTCTTTTTATTTTCGTTTTCTTTATCTCTCTCTCTCCCTCTCTCTTTCAAGTTGAGAAAACTCTAAAGGATCAAAGGGATCCAGGTGAAGCTATATTTGACACTGACCTATGACCTTTCCCTTTTAACATTTATATTAACACACACTGTATATAACACTTAGATAAAGGCCTACTGTTTAAACCCCAACCACTTCCCAAGTATTTCCCTTATGGCATGGTCTGTCTCTCTCCTTGCACCGTACTGAATGCTGAAAACTGTATGTGAAGATAGTATACTTTTCAAAACTTGCACAACATTTGTGTTGTTGTATTGCTATTTTAAAGGTTTGAATAAAGTGCTCTAATGATTCTTTGTGAATGGTCAGTTGTGCAATACTATCTATCACAAATATATCCGTGACTGCAATTTCAGTGTGTTCAAGTGTGATAAAACATTTTTTCAATAAGCTAGTTCATTATTCGACCCAAACTGTACAATGTACTCCACAAACTCCACAGACAAACTTTTGAGAAGTAAAAACAATTTAACACACTGAATATGGATGAAGTATGAACCTGGATTATGATAATCCTTGATTATCATTATAGCCACAATCAATACTTCATCATCTTGTGTTGATTGCATTGTGACTTATGATTAAAATATGATTAGCTTTAATATAATTGATCAGAAATCAATTGGTAGTATTGTAGTAGTGTTAGCATGCATAGATTTCTTCTAAAGTAACTCTTTATGAAATAAGTTGAAAACATTTGGACAATTTTCCAATTCAGCCCCCACCACACCTTTCTAATCCGCACATCTCACACCTCCAAGCCAGGCGATGTAAATTGCGTATGCAGTGACAACAGTGAATAATTAACCAACTGGTCCACGTTTCTGTGGAAACAAAGACTTTGCTGCTTATCATTATTTATATTTTGTTATCCTGTCTTTTTCAAGTTGTTGTGTTCAGAAAATGTTTTCTATATGTAAAAGCAAGAAACATTGTTTGTCTTGCATTCATTTCATTGAATCAAATGTCTGATAATTTGTTTGTCTTGACTGTTGCATTACAACTCAGAATAACATGTTCAGGTTTGCTAGTTTCTTATTAGTTTAGAGTCCTAAAATAAAAATCCAGTGGAATTTGTAAATGAGGCTTTAGCTGTTATTACGTTAGGAATTGTGGGTGGTAAAAGAGAGCAATTGGACTTGCTTGAAGATTCTTGAAGATGTTTCACCTCTCATCCGAAAGGCTTCTTCAGTTCTGTCTGACTAATAGGG
>JAODKS010000023.1:32809149-32822985 GCA_028877415.1 Sciades dowii | reverse complement strand
CAGCGAGTTAATAACACAATTTTACGGTGCTTTGCTAAGCATTTTTTTTTTTTTTCAAAGAGGACCATTCATACTTTTCAAGGTCTTCTCACAACCCCCATTTAAATACATTTCACCTTCCTGTGGCTGGCACCCAAATCACTTTTGCACAATTACACATTACATCCCCCTCTCAATACATACATACATATATACATATATACATACATCCTAGTCGTTCCGTTCCACCTCCAGAACACCACGTTAAAATGGTTTGAACTGGTTGGAAAGCTTCAGAAACAATAAAACAAACGCCAACACACTCTCTCTCTCTCTCTGTCTGTCTTTTTTCATTCTGTGCGGATATAAAGCAGAGACGAAGGTCTCTTCTGGGTTTCCTTTCTTTCCTGATTAGACGGCTGCTTTCACCACACCAGCTTTATATGCTTGTCACGCACAGAAATTCCATGTTGGATGAACTTCATGTTTAATCAGTGTTCTGAAAGTGTACATTTTAGGAACGATGAAGATGGAAGGATGATATCAGAAGAATTTTATACTGCCGGCGAACAAGGAACAAATAACTGCACTAAATAAATGCCAGGTGTAATTCTATTGCAGGATGATAATAATAATAATTTTGAGGGGAAAAAAAACAAAATAAATGATAATGTGCTGGCATAGGAAATGATACATTTAATTAACATTTATTTATTTATTTTAGTTGAACAGCATTATGTACATCAACGAAAATACTGCCTTCTATCCATGTTTTACTTTGGATCAACATTTCCCACAAACAACTGCTTTCTTAGCAGACAAGCGTGCCACAGGATTTCTTTGTCCTGTAACAATACACTCCGTTTCGTTCTTCTTTCGACTCTTTTCAAGCTCCTTCGTTCGTCCATGGTTCTTATTACTGGCCCTAATAAATTGTGAATAAGCTGCACAAGTTCTGGATGTGGGATCAGCGAGTGTGGAGAAAGCTTCATCCTGCGTGGCCTCAGCACCCCCTCTTATGAAAACACAAATTAATTCTTAAAGTCCTCTGTAGCCAAAGGTTGCTGGAATGATAAATATTTTCATAGGAAGTGCGGCTCTTCCTGACTTTATCAGCATTCGTTTCATTATTGGACAGCTGGCGTTAACCCCTCGGTTTTGAGGTGAGACTGAAGGCCTTGAACTGCAGCTTTGCTTTGAATAGTCAACTGATCCTCTGCTTCTAGGCCCCAGATGGGAGATATCCTCAGTAGTAATGAGCAAAATATTTAGCTGCTGCCCAATGAGTTGTTCTGGAAGTCTAGCGAGGATTGACGGAGTGAATCCGATACGTGGTGAGAGCTGTTGTTTTGAGTTAGCGCTGTGCCACATCATCAGACACGTGACTATTACTTTCTGTGCGCTCTTCTAAATCCCCCCTTTTTATTTAATTTAGTCGTCAAAATATTAAATCTCTGGAGTTAATCCTTTCGATACATTGCCTGAATACATTTTTATTTACTTTGAATCTCAAACTCTTTACAACATAAATAGATTATAAATTTTTTCAGATTGCTGAGTTCAAAAAAGGTTGAAACCTTGGCAATATAAAGTTTTATCTATATTTTATATTATATATAATAGTGTTAATATGTTGGTTACTTGCCACTGAGTTATGCAAATACAGAAAATTTTGCTTTACATTTAAAAAAATAAAAAATCCAAGCATTTGCTTTGCTCGTACTGAGAATCTTAATATACTGTATTAAAATGACAGAATTCTTATTTCAAGGTCTCGTATTATAAATTATTAAACCAAAATGGATACAGCTGCAGTGCATGGTTGTGGACTTTGTGCGTCTTTAGTTTCACCTCAAGAATAGCGTCTTAGTGTCAGTTGTTCCTGCGAAGGTATAGAAAGAAGCGCAACCACAGAGACGTGAACTTTGTTTAAACCTCTCTGTTTGATCAAAAACATTGCTTGAAGTCGGTGTTTAGCCTTAAAGCTATCACTGCCTGAGTGAAATTATACTTCCTATTTTAAATCAGCACTACGAGCTTGTACAGTTGCCGTTCTAGGGATATTAATTCTTTTCAAATAGGTTTTGCCCACTGGGTTTGTTTTTTTTTTTTTTAAACTGCCATTTCATTGTTTTCACCTGACAATAGCAACAGAAAAAAAGGGACACTTGTCTTATTGTCATTTGCCTGCAAAGAACAAACAGGAGATTTGTATAAAACAATTGTTAATGATGTGGAGTTAGACAATCTGCCATTATCATTGTGTGCGTTTGTGTGTAAACAGGCTTACAGTCCACAGAAATGTTCCTTAGCTATTATATTCCTTCAGGAGCTGCTTGAGGGGGGAGCGTTTAAACACACACACACACACACACACACACACACACACACACACACACACACACTCCATTCTCTAATCCTGATCCTGATCTGACCTATCCTAGTCTTCCAGCATACTGCAGCTGTAAAAGTCTTTAAGATATGTATCGCAGTGTAACAGATTGTAGATCTATTCTGTTTTTCTGGTGCTTTCTTTCTTTCTTTCTTTTCTTTTGGCACCCACATGAGCATCATATGCACATCGTAATCTGATCATTCTTTTGTTCTACCCTTCTTCCCAAACACCAACCGAAAGCGAGAGAAAAAAAATTACATCAAAATGACAATTCGGCCCATATGTAGCTGATAACGATGAGACCCGATAACGAATGTTTTTCATCTCTTGCTCTCTGTCTTTATTTTGTCCTGTTTTAAAAATGCTTGCAAATGCAATGACTGGGGAAAAAAAACAAAAACCTTGGCTTGTATTCAATCTAAACAAATTAGTTTGCCTGTGTAAGCTTCTTTTTTTTTCCTCTTTCCCTGGCTCCTCAGCAAGTGTACACACGGGTATGTCCCTCAGGCCAAAATAAGCAAGCCATTTTTCAACAGTCCTTGTCTGATAAACTCATATATCACTCAGTCACTGTTCCAGGCAGATTAGAAAACAAGGCCTGCCAGCCTAGAGCGAGCACAAGTGTATCAGAAAAGTCTGTTAATGGAGCAACCTTTTTTTCCTTGCTTTCAGCGTTTATGTTCTACCTAAAGTGGCTGTATGTTTGCGAGTTTGTGTATTTGGACAAAGCTCTTGTATGGCTGCTGCTTTTTATCGAAACAGCAAGTGTGGATTGATGTCCGAGTTTGAAACGAAGAGCTGCTCTCTGCTTACAGCTTGACCCGATAGTGGTAGCCTTCCAGAAAAGGGTGATGTGCACAGCTATTTGTTTATCAGGAGGGGAGCTCAAAACGAACAGCTTGAAACGAGGATCTCAGTCGGACGCTTATCTACATCTAATTGACTGTATCTCTGTTGCTGTCCCACTCGGAATGCACCAGATGTGTTACCTGGGAATGAGACCACCGGCTGACTGAGTACGTCTCTTCCACACACACCCCCACTCACATAAGATGGCTTCTGGGAGGTCTGCCAGCTGTCCCTGTCTTCTGCCCCATGTCTCGGGGCACTGCTCAAGGGGAGAGTGCTCTGCTGGACCGCAGCGTTCTACTGACCTGGGGTGTGGGGCGGGGAGCACGGGTGGACGGCTACAGGCTGATGAGGCAGTGAGAGGACTGAATGCAAGGGGTCGATTACAGACAGAGGATGGGGGAGGACGGGGTGGGAGTATCGCATCGAGATGATGGGAGTAAAGAGGACTCCTGTCCACCAAAGCTGGCATGAAAGCAGCCTTTCTACTTTCAGAAGCTGTCATGTGGAAAAGGGAGCCCACCATGACAGGCAGCTAGTGTTACGTAGTGACACACACACACACACACACACACACACACACACACACACACACACGTATCCCAGTGGCCAAGGAGATGGCAGCTTTTGAGTTGTGCATTTTTAATAACTGCAGCCAATAAATTTAAAAGACTGCAGAGAGAGAAAGGTGATAGCTTGTTGTGAGTTTTTTTTTTTTTGGGGGGGCGGGGTTCCCTTCCATTTTTTGATGTTTCAGCTAATTCATGTTGCTTTTCTTTGGTTCGGTGACAGAGCACTGAAAGGTCAGCGTAAATAATTCATGAAAGTAAAACACTCTTAGGTGAGACAGCTGAAATATCCACAACCTCTGTTTCTCAGGAAAAGCTAGAATTAAAAACGGCATTGTTGATTTGGGTCAAAACGAGTCATTGAGTAGTAATAATGGATTTCTGTCTTCATTGTCAGAAAGAGAGAGAGTGTTGTCAGGGTTCCCATGCTCTGCTGTGCTCTAGTGTTAATGAAATCCCCCGGCAATGAGGTAAGCGTGGTGTATAAGTCATCTCAGGAGGCCATTACTGAGCCGTTATCACCCCCCACATCTGCTCCCATTAGCTGCCTAAAGAGCGGACGTGTGCGGCCTGGAGTCTTTATTTATGAGAGTCGGGGTTCAAAGGCTGCAGACGAGCAAAAGCCCAGAGGTGCTGTTCAGCCAAGCAGCCATAGACAAGCCGTGTGTGTGTGTGTGTGTGTGTGTGTGTGTGTGTGTGTGTGTGTGTGTGTGTACTGTATACACTAGGATCTAATGTACAATGTATAATAGTATGATATAGTGACTGAAAAATATCAGTCATAATGATAGTAGTAATAAAACTCATACTTGGCTTAATGTTTGTAATAATAAAGAAGCGTCCAAACAGGCATTCAAAAAGACAATTAACAGCAAGAGCCATACCTAAGTGTATCAACTAATTATAGAAAAACTAATATACAAATAGCTTCACAGCTTTGCCAAAATGATCCTACTTTTCTTCTAACAAACAAAATAAAGATGAGCATTTAGTGAGATTAAGTGTAATTACGTAAACACTCTGCAGGACAAAAAAGGAAAATGTGCAGAAAGAAAGACAGAAGCACATACACAGTGAAGTCATGGGTGTCAGTTTGAATTAAAGTATTATATTAAGTGTATTAATTTTGGTTGATTGCTTGTGCACATGCTCAGATATCCAGTGAATCTGAATGCTGTAGGATTGTGGGAAAGAATAAAGAATAAGCTGACACCAGGAGCAGTACAGAGAGATATTTAGAGCTGTTGATTAGGAGACTGTGCTGTTTACAGTCTTAAATCTGGGGAAAAAAAAGGAAGATTTTAAAAATGTTTATGAATGCCATTTATTATCTTTTTTTAAATAACAAATGTTGACCTTTTCAGCACATAAGGGTTTAATGAAAACATACGTTATCATGTATGAACCTAATTCTTTGCATTAATACCTGATTGTGTGTGAAGGCCACAGCACTTTGGCATTGTGTGACACGGGTCACCGTGTCCCTCTCCGTAACCCGTTAAGAAATGGGACAGACTTTTAATAGTCACAGTGCCATATGTGCCATTTAAAAAAAAAAAAAAAAAAGCTCAGATTGAAGTTTAAATACAGAGAGATGCTTCCAGATAAGCACATAAGGAGAGCTCTGTAGTGCGCCATATGGTAACGTCATGGCTTCTGATTCACCTTATAGTTACCCAGCATGCCCTTTTAACCTTGGCGCACCACTCTTGGAAAGAAACTGCCATAATTGACTTCTTAATTTACACAAAGTATCGACCAGGTATCTACAGACGTATTTTACTAATTAAAAAAAAAGAAGTCATGCTTGAACGTAATTCAGATACCATTCACAGATAACAATTTTGAAATTCATATATATATTATTTATTATTTTTAATTTTTTTTTTTTTTTTAGTTCATGATAAACCAGAGAGATGAATTTGACAGGTCACAGCGATCTACCGAGTAAGACTGTGTATGGAAGGTGATACCCGTGAAAAAAGGCTGCTCCGGCAGAACAGGGCTAAAGCCAGGTGAAGCGCTTTGCACTGGCCTTGCCCCATGCAGGGTTTGTTTTAGCTCAGCTTACCCCCGTACAGAGCGGCTGGCCTGATCTTTCTCATGCCCTGTCTCTCCGGGACAGGCGTGTACCAGGAAACACGCTGTGCAGTGCGAGAGCTTTGCGAGGAAGTCAGGATTCCACTGGATGTCCCTGACACCATTTTTCCATATATGCTGACGCTTCTTCTCTTTTATTTACTGTTTTGGACTGCCTCTAGAGGCCCTTTCCACCTCTCTGACTTTCTCTGTGGTGAGTCAGCAGGTGTTGTGTTGTTCTAAAAGGGTCAGTGTTTGAACCCCCTGCATCCTTGCGCATGGAGAAGATGAGTCTGTTGATAACCAGGAATTTGAAGCGCTGTGTGTTTGTGTTTGTGTGTGTGTGTGTGTGTGTGTTTGGGACTGTTGTTGTTGTTAGTAACCTGCAATGCCAAATACAGAATTTTTGCTCAAAATAATGCTTACATACTGTATTGAAGTATATTATTGAAATTAGATTTACAGATTAGCAGTATATTTTTGTGCTTTAGGTGAACACTAGGACACATTCTGTATTATTGTGTCAGCGCCTGTCATAAATTCTTTAGAGCTCACATTACACAAACCCAGCTCCCTCTGTTACTGTGTTGAACATTAATGCGTGTATTATGTTTAGCTGCGCTTCACTCATGCTCACTGAGGCAATCACTTGACTTGTTATTCATTACTGTTACATTACAAGTCGTAATGCCATGATTTAGTAAGAAAAAAGAAACCGATCAAATTAAGACAACTCACACATGCGTGACATTAAACTGTGGTCGCGAGGCCGTCGTGTGCAGTCTTGCTAAAGTAGAGCTTATTATATTCCGAATTTGCATGATTTCTATCAAAACAAGCCGAATTCGTGAAATGGATCTGGTTCAACACGGCCCACTTAATGATGCAGATGATGTTACCTATACCTACGCTCAGACTGGTATATCCGACATGTCCAATCCCAGTAGCAAAAAAAAAAACAAAAAAAAACACGTTTTGTATGAAAGAGACAGAAGGTTGTAGCTCAGATAAAGGGTGAAACAAAAGAAGAATGATTATCTACACCCCTGTTTGCTTTTGAAAATGCTGTTGGAAACATTGCTTATGTCTCTGAGCCTGAGGCTACGTCGACTTTAATCGCACGTTTTAATAAACAGAATTTTAAAACAAAAGCTATCTCCATCCAGATGAGCATTCTAGCTCTGTATCAGGAATAATCTTTGTCCAGCTAACGTGGTTGGTGGATGTCCGTGTCATCATTTTCAAGCATCTCGATTTTTGCCAATCTACAATAAAACGCCACCCCGGCGTTTTCAAGCTAAAACGGCTCTTAAAGCGTTTTCAAAATTTTGAGGCCCGAAAACTTCGGAGTAATGTGGACACCAGGTGTAAACGTAGCAAAACTGATCCATTTTAAACCCAAAACATATTAATGTGGATGTAGCCTGAGTCTCAGTCTCGGTGAGTCTTCTGTCCGATCAAAGGCCACAGTGGCCTGACCAGTACAGATCATTTAGACTTGAGGGAGAGCCTTGTGCTTGTTCCATTCAAGCTTTACACCATTCTGAACATTCTGTTCAGATTTGACTGACGTCTTTGACTTGTCAATAATTGCTTGGTTACGTTTAAGAATAAAAGCCATGAGACAGGTGAAAGGCACGTCTAGAATTTGATATTTCCATTTCAAGTGCTACCAGTGATTTGTTTAAGTAAAGAGATGTTAGCACTTCGAAGGCAGTCGGACACAGCCATTGCATCCCCTAATCTCACCTTCTCCCTGTAATATCCATCCATTATCTGTAGCCGCTTATCCTGTGCAGGGTCGCAGGCAAGCTGGAGCCTATCCCAGCTGACTATGGGCGAGAGGCGGGGAACACCCTGGACAAGTCGCCAGGTCATCTCATGCCCCCCATAATACTGTCTGTATATTCCACTGTTACACGGTTATAAACCAACCAAACCTCCCACTTGTAGTTGCACACAACAGAGGGGTACAAGAACAGCAATGCATTGACTTGTCCTTGTTCTTACTTATCAAGCTGTTGACATCTCGCGACGCCTGCGGTTTTGAGCTCGATTATGCGATGTTAGGAAAGCGAGTCGATGCATTGTTCTCTTCTCAGTAACACAATCTTACCAGGCAGGTTCATGCAAACAGTCATCTCAGTGTTGTCTGTGTGACATAATATTAATCATGTAAAACTCCGGTGCCTTGAACAACACCTTCTGTTAGCATATTGCCAACTGTACTTCTCTGTAACATGCAGATAAGGTCACTGAACTTCCAGGTAGTATGCACAGGTATCGAGGACTGAGTTTGCCACAGCTTATTGTCAGTTTGCTTTGGGTGTTGCTTATTAACGAGCTTGACAACCTGTATTGTTTTAAGATGGCAAGGAGCTGAAAGAAGAAGAGAGAAAGAGGAAAACCGACTACCCGCACTTACTGGCAGGTTAGATTTACTGCCGTACATATATCTCCCATATTTTCCTATAAATCCGCTCTTTATTGTCTGCAAATGTTCTTGAAATTTATTATTTGTATTTTGTTTGATACATTTTGTTGGCAGGGGCTTGACATATCAGCTTTCACTTATTACGGCATGTAAGTACCGTATTTCATATTTCAGCTACACTTTCATGAGCTTGAGTCAAAAATAAATGGAATTAATCTGAATTTGCAAAGCATGTTAAAACTGTTACCTTTTTCTAGTGCAGCTGTCCCAAGGGTAAGTGATGGCTGCTTACGGACAGACACAGTACAGCCCCGCCATCCAACCTACAGGCCCATACACACCCTACACACATCATGCCCAGAGCTACAGTGTGCCACCGTACAGTGAGTGCTCTATTTGTCTATGGAACTAATGCGTTCACAAATAATGTGCATCATATGCAAAGTTTGAACTGAGCCCTACTTCTGCTGTAACGTTAGCAATGTACCTAAATAAGTGCTTAAAAGGACTGGAGAAACTTTAATATAAATGAATATTATGGCCTAGACTTGCTGCTACTACTAGAAATTCAAATGTACTGTATGACTGGGAAAGAAAACCCCTTGTGGGAATATTCTCAACATTTTTGAGCATTATGTAATAAAAGTTAAGAGAGAGTGCTGCTTCTGTTTTTATCAATGCTGTTTAGTAAATTATGTGAAAGACTGGAAATTTTATTGCCTTTGGCTTTGAGGTACATGACTCTGCTTTGTATTTTCAAAAGATAAGTGTTTTCCTCTCTTTCTCGGTCTTTGCCCAGATATTAAAACAGAAGATGGCTTGAGTCATTCGCCAGGACAGAGCAGTCTGCTTGGCTACACGTCCAACTTCAGCGGAACACCTCCTAGCCAAGCTCTTTACAGTTACTCCGCACACGGTCAGTCGGCCAGTCAACTCTCATTTTCTCTACTGTGTGTGTGTGTGAGTGCATCTGACCTCTGCATGTTCCTCCAGGATAATTAACAAGACCTCCAGCAACTACACACACGCGCGCACACACACATGCATGTATTCACCCACACTGTATTTCTTGGCTGATAAAAGCTGTTTGATAGGTGGTTTGTGAATTCCGAGCCCACCCCCACACACATACTTTTCCAGGTGCTGGCTATGGCCCATCCTGGCCCCTCTCTCTGTCTGTCTGTCTGCTTCTCTCTCTCTCTCTCTCTCTCTCTCTCTCTCTGCCCCTCACCACACCTGTTCTCCATTAGCTGCGGTCTGGGGCCTTGGCGTCAGCCGTCTCTCTCCTCTCTTGGGGGTCAAGCCCTTCTGCTGCTCCCCATCACAACACACACCCCATTGGTGGAGTTTGCATGGATGTGAGTGGCACAGGCCACCAGCACCACCCCAACACCCCCATATCCTTTGTCCTTTCAGACCATGGGCACCCGTTGCCTGCTTCAACCCAGCAAATTTTATGGCTGCCATTACACCATGAAATTGACCTCTCTCTGCTAAGGTGAGAGTTGAAGTGGTATTAGGATGTTTTCATTCTTTGAGAGCTACTTAAAGTGAAGAAGAGGACAGTGAAGGCAAAAGAGAGGGCATGCTTATTTAGTTGTCCAAGTCTCAGTTTGAAATGTAATTAAAGAATAAGCACAGTTTAATTGCTGTTGTTCTGTTGGATGAGGTTTGTGGTTCTTCAAGGGTCACTTTCAGTACAGTACACTAGCGTCTCATGTAATAGATATGTTTCTAATAGATCTGGTCATGGTAGTTTTGGGTGACTTATAGGTACATTTTAACAGGAGACCTGATATAGCTGAAAATAAATAACCCATCTGCGCATGTCAAAGGTCCCTGCGTTTGACTGAAAGAAAATCAGAAACATGGCTCACAATCCCCCACCTTTCCTCTTTTGAAGCCTTTTGTTTGCTTCCTATGAGATTTCTCCAAGCTTTGGCACAGTCATTCATCTAAAGAAAGTCTGAAAAAGGGGAATAAGAGGATTGAGTGAGGGGAAAGGGGTGGGGGGCGCTATAGCAGCTTTCACTCCCTACTGATACTCTCTGTCAACTCTACTTTTTATCACCTGGTTTGCTTGCTTTTTTTTTTTGTAAATAACTCAGTCAAGGTATGTCTAGGTGCATGCTTTATAAACACCTTTGTTTTTGTGATCACTCTGCAGTTATTCTGATGTCACTTTCTGTTGCATTTCTGGTGCATCGCTTTATTTGTGTTGGAGCCGGGGAGAAGTACAATGAATTCTTATGAATTTCATACCACAGACAGTTTTGAATGGTGTCTTAAAGGCTGGCTATGTGCTTTTTTTTTTTTTCCCAGGTGGCAGTATTTCATCTGGAATTTTCCAAGGAACAAATGCCATCACAGGCTCAACGCCATTTAGTCCCACACAGCAGGTGAGTGGCTTGAGTAAGGAAGCACACAACTTACAGCATCGTGCTGCATGGAACAGGATTTTTGATCAACCACATTTTTGGTTCAAAGATGGTAGACTGTAATTTGTATATTTATAATGCTGTGAAACTGTGACCTATACACCACACTAACTAGAAACAGAATTTCCATTAAATGCTAATTATACAAATAAAATAAATCAAAAGTCTTACGCTTTGATACTGTAACAACGGCATTTTACTGTAATATTTGTATTTTTGTGTTTCTTTTGTTTTAATTAGGATTTCACAGCATATTCTAGTTATGGTCAAAGCCAGTACTCGCCATACTATAATACACACTATAACAACCCCTACCTCACAAGCAGTAACATCAGCCCGTCAGCCATCGGCACAGCAATCCCCTATCAGCATCCAGAACATCCTGCTGTAACAACCAATCACAGCCCAGAGTCCCACCCAGGTAAAGATAAGCATCAGAGGAATTCATAGTTTGTTAATTACACTACATTTTCATTATATTGCATTATATCAGAGTGAGATCTTCTTGGTAATAAAATATGTTGGTGTGTGTGTTTGTGTAACAGGGGAGTATCACGCCCCTCCTAGCCCCCCAACCCCAGGAAAGGAGCAGGAAGGAGGTCCAGCCAGACGCGGCTCAGATGGAAAGCTGCGGGGAAGGAAGAGGGCCAATGACCCTGTACCCCCACTGGACTCAGAAATCGAGGTACACATGCTGCTCTGTGGCCTCTCTCACACTATCATGATGTATCTGACTAATAAACAAGGCACAAATGGTTTCCATCATATAAAACACAGGAGCATATTCACTATGTAGTGCTCAGGAGAGAGAATTTGCTTCGGGACCAATTATCGATGAGGAGTGAAATGAAGCGTTGATGAACATTTTTAGTGTCTATAAAACAAGATGAAAGCTGCTGTTTTGTCATTATCACATAGTCAGCCCACATATGGTATTTGCATTTTTTTAATAACGTCTGTGTGTGTGCCCACAGAGAGTGTTTATTTGGGATCTGGATGAAACCATCATCATTTTCCACTCTCTTCTCACCGGCTCTTTTTCCACACGCTTCGGCAAGGTACAAACCTGTTCTATTACTTTAGCTCTGACTAATGGAATGTCCCTCCTTCAGCTCTCTGACAGTAATTAGTTGTTTTGTTGTACTGCACAAGAGAATGTATTGTACTAAAGTTCACATAGGAAACAATAATAATAATAATGTGTGTGTAATACTTTCCAAATTATTGCCTTAATCTGATGCAAGTTGACTGAGTTCATCATCCTATATGAAAGTATTGTGTGTGTGTGTCAATATGCAACATTAAGGGAGTTAGAGAAATCTGCCATCTTCAGTTACCATGACTAAAGGAGCTAATGTTTCCAAAATAGGAATCGCATTCCACAATTAAACAGTCTTTCCAACATACAGTATATACTGTATCCAGAAAGCTGTAGTAGAGATATAAATTGTTTTTAAAAAAAAAAAATATTCTTGGGTCTGAACTGTAGAGGAATAGGTTTGGTATGAGAAAGCGCTTACTGCCAGACCGAGCGCTATGATTGTTTAAGCACAAGTTATGCTCCCGAAAGGAACTAGATGGCCTGTTTAACATGTACATTATTCATAGCCTGAAAAGTATAGAACTTCGTCTGAAAATTCAAAGTTATAAAAGCTGTCCTAGTAAACAAGTGTTTGGTCTGAGTTTGGCCTGTGGTGAGGCCAGAGCTACAGGGCAGAAAGCCAATCTTCGCGTTGAAAGAACTTCATTTTAATGCGTTTTTGAGGCTGAGGTGAACTGTAGAGCACGGCAGGATTTTAAACTTTCTCATTAGAGCCGTTTTGGCATCTCATTCATCATCAAGCACTATATATGGTCTTTTAATGTGCAAATGTTTGTAGATGCCAAGCTTTTTTTTTTTCTTGCTAACCGACTCCCGCAAAAACTGAAAAAAGACTCTAAGGTTTTGTTTTTTTTTTGGTCGTCATTACAATTTCCTCTGTAATTATGAAGGAAAGTATCTTTTAATTTATAAAAACAGTCAATAGCACCCTAGGATAAAGTAATTTGGTTTAAAAGTAGGTAATTATTCTAATTAAAGGAAGCACTGCCTTCTCTATCCCCCCCCAACCTGAGTCCCTGTTATCCACACCCCCTTGCTTGAACTTTCTGTAGGTAGGGAGGAAGGGATGGATCTTGTCTTTCTTCCTTTGACTTAATCTGACACTCACCTCTGGCTGACACCTGCAGCTTGATTAACTGCCAAATGTAAAGCATCAGTTAACTACCTGGCCTGGCCTGGCACCAACCTCCATAATTACTCAGCTAGTGTCAGCATGTACCCTGATCTAAACTGTGAAGTTAACATTAGCAGCTGTGTGTGTGTGAGGCCATACTGACTAAAACATAGCATTTCTGAGTGATTGACATGAAAACAGCCAGATGGAGGCAAAGAAAGAAAGAAACCTGTTTTGCCATGCTGTGGTAGTTCTGTATAAACAAAGAACACAATTCAAACTGTCATTTCAGACTGCTAATGAACTACTTATGATAGTTTGAGTGGTATAATTATAATGAGTTGCCTAATATCATGTTTTAGGACTCAGCCAAAGCTGTGTCTCTGGGGCTGTGGATGGAGGAGATGATCTTCAACTTGGCAGACTCACGACTCTTCTTCAATGACCTGGAGGTGAGGAAAAACCCCAAGCCTTTGTATGGCAGTTAGTATCGCATATATTATTACACCAAATGCAATTGAGTGCGTAAGTTTGCATCCCCCAATGTTGTTCGGGAAATGGGAACCTCACAAAGAGCAAATGGACTCTGCAAGAATGTAAAAATTATAATCCAAAGGCGAAATACTTTGAAAAGAAGTGAAGGAAAGACGTGCAATGTTTTCAGTCTGGCAGAATCAGATCAGTGGAAATGGTGCAAATTCAGAGGTTGAAGGAATTTGTCACTGTTGATATCTATAATAAAAAAGAGAACATCTAAATCACACCCAAGAACTTGTTGGTTTAAACAAATTGTTTTAGTATTTTTTATTTTTTTTTCCCCCCCAGTATTTGTTTTGTCCTAAGGGTGTGCAAACTTTTGCAATCAGTTATACTATTA
>JAODKS010000023.1:30959716-30971512 GCA_028877415.1 Sciades dowii | reverse complement strand
GGTTCTCTTTATCTACTTTTAGGACTTGTGTGAAAATCTGATGATGTTTTAGGTCATATTTATGCAGAAATATAGAATATTCTGAAGGGTTCACAAACTTTCAAGCATGACTGTATATTTTCCAGATGTTATTTCATAGTTTTGATGTCTTCATTGTTGTTCTACAATATAGAGAATAGTCACAATACAGGAAAAAAAACCTCTGAAAGAGTAGAATAAGGGTGTACAAACTTTTGACTGTTCCTGTACATGGTTAGACATTACAGCAACAGTCATTTCCCAGGACCATGTTTTCTAACCTGAAATAAACCAAGTCTCCAGCAGGTGTCACTGCTTTATAGCGAGCATGTAAATATCGATACGGTTCCTCCATGCTCTCTTTGTATCTTCATTAAATATAGTGTAAAGCCACAACTGAACTAGATCTACTTAATTTTACTAACTAATGCCACTGTACCTTTATTTTTTTCCTCCTCAGATCCATTTTCTAAACAATGATGACTAGACACTTGTTTAATTTATTGTCGAAAACGGACAAACTGAGGTACCATCGAATTGCCAGTTCTTCCACTCTCTCACCTTTGCACATGATACAAAGGTCATGTATGTCTACAAAAAGTTATCAGGAGAGGAACATTCTCCTCATGGGTCCTCCTGGGGCTGGGAAGACGTCAGTGGGGCGGATTTTGTCCCACAGACTCCGGAAGCCTGTAATTGATATAGACGATGATGTTTTGGAAAAGACGTGGGGGATGACTATAGCAGAGAAGCTGGCCCAAGTTGGAGGTGAACGTTTTATCGATGAAGAGGGCCAAGCTGTGTGCAACTTCTCTGCCTCTGGATGTGTGATCTCACTTACGGGTTCGAACCCACTTCACTTGGACTCCATGCGGCACTTGAAACGCTCAGGAATCGCTCTCTATCTGGACGTGGATACTGAAGACATAGTAGAGAGGCTGTGTAGAATGAAGGTGAACAGAATCGTTGGTCAGGGTGCTGGCGTCTCCATGAGGGAGATCTTAGAGTACCGAAAACAGTTTTATGAGAAGTGGTTGGATGCAAGAGTGTTTTGTGGAAGGGGGGACACTATAGAGGAAATAGCAGAGAAAGTTGTCAGGGTTCTAGATAAATATCAGGACTCTGAATCAGAGACCTACATCTCCACCCGGAGCCAGAGACCTGTGTCAAACGGTGATGTGAAGTTCTTCAGTGATGTTGTCATGGAGGGATTAGCTCCCAATGGTGGGCTTTACGTACCTAATAAAGGATTCCCAAAACTGGGACGTTCTGAATGGATAAGATTAGTGGATATGTCTTATCCTGAGCGTGCTTTAGTCATACTTGAAAAGTGCATACATCCACTGGATATCGCTCCATCAGAACTTCGCTCAATGGTTAACCGAGCCTATGGGCAAAACTTTGCCAGCAAATCAGTGGCACCTATTAAGCATCTTGCTGAGGATCAGTACATTCTGGAGCTCTTCCATGGTCCCACTGCTTCCTTTAAAGACCTGGCACTTCAGTTAATGCCGCAGCTCTTTGCTCACTGCCTTCCGCAGATGTGCAACTACTTGATCCTTGTGGCCACGTCTGGGGACACAGGAAGTGCAGTACTTAGTGGGTTCAGCAACCTCTGTGAAAGCGACAGGCAGCGTATTGGAGTGCTGGTGTTTTTCCCTGAGGAAGGTGTTAGCATCATTCAGAAACTGCAGATGACTGGTTTCAAGGGGGACAACACCAGGTCTGTCAGCATCTTCTCTGACTTTGACTTCTGTCAGAGCACCATCAAGGGGATGTTTGGTGACTCGAGGCTGGCTAGCCACTTTGCAGTGGAGTACGCCACTGTTCTTAGCACGGCTAACTCCATCAACTGGGCACGGCTGCTTCCCCAGGTGGTCTATCACTCCTCTGCTTACCTAGACCTCATCAGAGATGGTGCGGTGAAATTTGGGCAACCCATTGATGTATGCATCCCCACTGGAAACTTTGGAAATGCCATGTCTGCCGTCTATGCTAAACAAATGGGTATCCCAATAAGAAACATCATTTGCGCCTCTAATCATAACTGTGTTGTCTCTGATTTTATCTGCACTGGTCAGTACGATCTCCGAGGTAGGAAGATCATGCTGTCAATTTCTCCTGCTATTGACATTCTGAAATCTTCAAATCTTGAACGGTTTTTGCATGATGCATCCAGCGGGGATGGTGAGCTCGTCCGGGACTTGTTTGTAAGCCTTGAGAAACAGCAGCACTTTACTGTGTCAGAGAATTTATTATGTAGGATACGGCAAGACGTGCAGGCAGGGTGGTGCTCAGAGGCTGACTGCCTGACTACTATTCACGAAGTACACTCCAAAACAGGCTACGTAATGGACACTCATACTGCCGTGGCGAAATCTGTGGCTGACCGGCTGCGTGACAAGATGTGCCCAGTTGTTCTGTGTTCCACTGCACATTTTGGGAAGTTTGCTCCAGCTGTTCTTAAAGCTCTACACTGTCCTGACATCCCACATGAGCCTCTGAAGCAGCTGGATGCACTGTGTGCTATTGCAGGCCAAGAACGAATGCATAAAACTCTGTATGAGAGTGTAAGAGAGAGAGCAAGTCATCCACATACAGTTTGCCAGCCTGATTTCAGCGTTCTCACAGATGAGGTGGAGTCCATGATACGGGACTCATTTATGAAGGTCAGGTAGGACATGGATATTAGGGCTGTCAGGACGCAGGCACAAGAAGTGAGGAGCTTCAGCATCTCTTAGTGGCAACTGCTGGAGCTGCAGCTTCTCCAAGTCCCTTTCCAGCACAAAAACCCCAATGACATCCAAAACGCATCTAAAAACAAAATGATCATACCTTGTACATTAAAAACATTGAGGTAACATGTGATCTTGTGTGGGTGGAGTCAAAGAGGAAAGCTGAGTAGACAAGTAAAACCAATGAAGAAATTAAATCCAGTAGATGTCATGGCCTACTGATGTCCTGGGTATGACATTAAACTGCATCCAGGCGGAGTGGGGAGGTTGTGCATGGGATCAGTGTACCCCAACCTGAAACCTATAAAAAGCACACAGGTGGCCATTACTACTCACTCTGTGACTGGCGAGTGCAGTCGGCACCACAAAACCGAGCGGGCCCTTGGGTTACTAGGGTTTGGAACTTTGAAGACTCCAACGGCAGTTGCCTCATAACTGGCGGATGAGAGCAGCACCAGGCGGGCTGGTGTGGTTTAAGGCAGACCTTGACTGTAATCAAGTCTTCCGGCAGCCCGCTGCAAGCACCCCAACCAGAACTAGCACGTCTCCATCTCCATGGTACTGCTGGAGAAGGCGGGTGCCCAAAGTGCGTGGGTCTCAGGCATGCAACCTGTGATCCACCTTAAACAAATTCACGCGAAAGCTATTTGTGCCAGAACCAACGAGGCTCAACTTTCTTTAACTGAGGCGGATCTGACATGAACTCTAGTGCTCGGCCACAAGCGACTGTCATCATCATAGCTTAGTGGTTAGAGAAGTGGCTTTGGGACCAAACGGTCACTGGTTTGATTCCCAGGAATGGGTGAAGTGGCCTTGAGCAAGGTGCCTAACTCCCAAATGTTCCCCAGGCTGCTCTGGGTGTGTTGTATGTCACTCTGGATAAGAGTGTCTGCTAAATGCCTGTAATGTAATGAGGAAAAAAATATTCAATGTGCAATCTGAAACATTTTGCAGATAAAATAACTTTTTTTTTTTCCCTAGAAACAAAATTGACCACAAACCAGCTAAAGTCACATAACATGCAGTATTGATTGTGTGACTGTGTTTTTTTTTTTTTCATAAATTTAATTAATGAGTTAAGATTAAGATATAAGATTATTTTCAAAGTAAATGTAACCGCTTCTCTGCTTTAAATGGCGTAGATGTCATGATAATAAATTGCCAGCAAAACTGCACTATTTAACTTTTTATTGCAATATCCTAAATGTACACTAATAAGCCAACACAGAAATGGAGAATGATGTTTTCAATTTTACAATTTTAAAGCTTAAACGTAAACTCACCAGGTATAAAAGGTTATCATGAGACCCACAGTTTCTCAGTAAAGTGTACTGTGACATCATTTAATCACAGGGTGAATATTCTGTTGTCACATCACCCAGCTGTCAGGTGGGAAATTCCTCTCTATTCCACGATCAGTTGAGCTGATGAAGCTCCTCATATGAGTGGAGAGATAAAAGACCAGTTCAGTAGTCTAACTCAGAAGGTACTTCCTGAACACATCTCCTCAATGGCAGTGTCGCTCTACAAACATAAACATCAAACACTCGTTTCTTGAAGGGGTAAATTCTCAAACCCTGGCACACCCCTGGGGAGTTTATCATGCTTTCTGCTTTCACGTAATGATGTAGCATCTTTTTCTCAATAATATCTAAGCCTTCTGCTTTATTATAATCACTCAGATTTATTTATTTCCCCAAAGGTGAGAATGTGTTAGATATTTAGATCCCTGCCACAATTAAACCTCAGGCTAATATAGATTCTCTCACAATCTTTACAACATACCCACCTTTTGCAGCTCATTAGTTAACTTGGAGATAAAAAGTGAACGTTAGTGATGGGAAAGTATCAAAATCAGTTAAAACAGGGTCCGAAAGCCCTTTGAATGGTTCTCAATGATGGGAAGATTAAGTATGAATCCTATTTCCAGGTCTTGCGGGTAAACAAATATGGGAATAGCACTGCCGAGACTACATGCCAGGTGTATTGTGGGGTATATACATTAGTGGTGGTAGTAGCTTTCAGTATGTTCTCGGCCATGCTAAGAGGAACTAGGTAAGGAGGGATTTTTCTACCACTTAAGTTGTTAACTGAGTTACTAACTTCTCTCAGCAAGTCCTGCATCAGATCTCTAATTACACGCACATAGGTTGTATCTGACCGTACAATTCCTGACAATGTGTCTAAAGTGTGCAGGGTGTTATTTATTAATGCTGAGTGCATGTTGACTGTGAGAATGGTTCCCTGCAGGGTTCTGCCTAGGCCCTGCAGCTGGTCCTGTTGGACAAGCAGCCTCTGTTGGATTTCTGGCATCTCATCCCTAAGAGTGCCCACTTCTCTCCTAATAGCACTCAGCCTAACTGAATTGGCTGCAGAGAGACCGACTGAGAACAAGGACCTGATCGCAGACGCTGCTGTTAGCAGTCCTCCGAGGAATCTTTTCTGGCGTTTGTTGCCCCCCAGTTCTTCCTCAGTTACTAAGAATTTCTGCAACTGGTCCAGCATGTGAATGGTCATGTTCAATGTTATCCTGGGTTTGACCCTCAGGCCTACCTTTGGCCAACTTTGGGGGTAACTTGATATGTTTGCAATACACGTCCCAGGGGTCTAAACGAACATATATCCGCTGGGTGTAGATATGGCAGTTGGTGAGCAGGAGTCCAGGGGCTTCCTGGAGGGCAATGCCAGTAGGAGATCTGGGTTCTACCACATCACTGAACTCGCCCAATCATAGGGTGAGGAGGATGCCTAGGATCCAAGAAATGTTCATTCTGCAATGAACAAAGGTTTCGTTACCTTGAGTTGAGTGGTACTGGGTGAATACTTAATGGTGGTGCAAGCCTATGGGGTTAGTGACGCATGCAAGAGAAAAAGAGAGAAGGTGGCCACTATGGGTTATCCACCCCCCTTTGGACTGGGGACTGAGTCTGATTTGATTTATATGGACCCTTTTTGTAAGCCAGTGCCTGGTTTGGTTTCCACATTCTGATACGATATGCGACTGGCGAAAGTTTGCCCATGATCTCATAGGGGCCGGACCAGTTTGGCAGGAACTTTCTCGAGATTCCCACCGGGCATGGTGAAATTAAAGTACAAGACTTTATCACCTATCTGGTATTCACGATCAGATGCTTTTTTGTCATAGTATGCTTTCTGTCCCTTTACACTTGTTTCCAGGGTTTTCTGGACCCAGGCAAATGTGGACTGAAGATGGTGTCATAAGTCTGCTACATATTAGTATGCGGTGTATGCAGTGGCCATACTCACATCCTCAGGCCTGTACAGAAGATGCAGTGGGAGAGTCATCTCCCGGCCTGTCATCATTTCAAAAGGTGTGACTCCTGTGGTGCGATGTGGAGTGGACCTAATGGCCATCAGCACCAAGGGAAGTTTCACATCCTGGTCTTTACCATGGCTGCCGACATACTTCCTGAGCATGCCCACGATTGATTGGTTCCACCTGACCTGACAACTGAGGATGGTAGGCAATGTGGAACCTTGCCTCAACACCTAACATTTTCCACAGAACCTTCATCACCCCAGCTGTGAATTGAGTGCCTCTGTCCGAATCAATGGAGAGAGGAAGACCCCACTGGCTGAAGACATGGTTCATCAGCAAGAGAGCCATGGTTTCGGCAGTGTCGTTGGGTGTTGGAAGGCACTCATCCCACTTGGTGAAGGCACAAGTGATGGTGAGAAGATATCTGTTACCCCACGAAGACTTAGGTACGGGACCTATCCAATCCACTTGGAGATTGGACCAAGGAAATGTGGTCCCTCTAACCTGTAAGGGGGCCTGATTTAACGGCCGAGAGGGTCAGAACTGACAGCAGACTAAACACCCTTTGACACACTCAGTAGTATCCTTGATCATGGAGGGCCAATAGACTACCTGTTGGAGGGTCTGATACATGGCCCTGGTACTCCTATGGCCCCTGCATGGGGTGTCGTGAGTATGCAACATCATGACCCCCCTATGGTCAGTTGGAACGACCCAACGGGGTGGTCCCTTGCCGTGGGGATGATACACTAACAATCCTTTCTCCATTTTCAGGCAATGCTGTAAGTTCTGAAAGTGACTTAAATCTGGAGATTGTTGCAGCATAGGTGCCGTGATGGGAAACTCCTGGGGGTCTGTGATAAACTGTCGAACTCTCTGGATTACTGGGTCTCTTTCCTGCATAGAAACTAAGTCAGCATCACCGGGCTGTTGACCTAGACGGACGGTCTGCAACTTAATGTCAGAGTTCTCGGGACTCTCTCTGGCTTGTTGGCGGGTAATGGCATTTACCGCGTAACTCTGTTTATCGGGGAGCCACTCCTCTTGGAACTCCCAAGGGGGACCATCCACAGCTCCTGCTTTTGCAAGGCGATCAGCCTCATCATTACCAGTTTTGTCAAGGCCTGGCATCTGAGAGTGTCCCTTTACCTTCTTCCAATACACGGTCATACCACAGTCCGTCACAATCTTATCACAGGCCAAGAAAAGTTCGGTGCTTCAAATCCTTGCCCCTGGCATTCTTCATACCATTCTGCTTCCATATGGGAAAGTGAGAAATGAAGCTATGACAGGCGTAGTTGGAGTCAGAGCATATAATTAGCTGCATAATATCTGCTTTGCAGGCCTGTTGTAACACAACAAGCACTGCTGCAATCTCCGCATACTGGCTGGTTTTCGCACTGAGCTGGTACTGTCGTGGTGCATCAACTGTACTATTCCACCAAACAATGCCCACCCCTGCCTGTACTCTGCTCTCATGGTGGAATGAACAGCCATCTACGTAGACCTTTGGGAGGTCCTTACAGGCATTCTCATCATAATAATGGTGATTGGAAGGGAGAGAGAGGTTGGTGGCAGGGAGAATTTGGTCCTCTGGTTTTCCTTCGCAGTCCCAATGGTGGCATCCTGGCAGACCCTGGGTTAAGGCCATCTTGTGGTTCTGAGCATACTTAACCTCAATGTCATAACCTTGTAGCGCCATCATCCATGCAGCGATGCGGCTGTTGGACACTCTCCCTTCCCTCAACCTTTGGCTGTTCAAGAAAGAGACTGGCTGATGACAAGTTCCGATGAAAACTTTCTGACCACCAATGTAGCTGCGGAAATGCGCGATGGCCCAAATTGTTGTTAGCAGGGCTTTCTCACAGTCTGAGAACTTCAGTTCTACACCACTCAGGGGGCGACTAGCATAGGGAATGACCTGTCTATTTTGATCATATTTCTGTGATAGGGCAGCACTCAGACTATGGGCCGAGAAGCTAGCTTCCAGATAAAACTCCTTGTCCTTGTCAGGATAAGCAAGGTACGGGGCAAAGCAGAGTTTCTGTTTTAGCTCCTGGAAGGCTTGTTCGTGAGAGCTTTCCCATTGGAACACACTATCTTTCTGGAGAAGTTCAGCAACGGGTCTAGTAATCTCAGCATAGTCCTCGATAAACTGTCGAGAGTAGTTACAGACATCTAAAAAGCTTCTGAGCTCTGAAACGGTGGTCGGAGCCTTGATATCTTGAATGGCCTGAACTCTCCCTGTTTGGGGTTCAATGCCATTCGCGCCAACAAGTAGACCAACATATTCGACCTTGGTATGGCACCATTGTCCCTTGGTGATTGACAGCTTCACTCCAGTATTGGCAAGCTGGTTAAGCACATGTCGGATCTCAATCAAGTGGGCTTCAAATGTTCATGAGTGTATCAAAAGGTCATCGACATATATCAAGTTTCTGCTAGCGGTGGTGTCACTCATAGCTTTGTGAAGGAATATGTTGAACTCCGAGGGGGAGTTTGAATATCCGAATGGGCACCGATTCCATGTGAACTGTCGGTTGCCAAAAGAGAAGGCCAGCTTATACTGGTCTGTGGGGTCTACCTTCAGGGTCCAAAACTCACTGCAGACATCGGCGGTAGAGAAGAACTTTGCGTCTCTCACCTTTGAGAGTTCCTGATCCAGATGTATCATCGGCCAGCACGACAGGGGAACTTGTTTATTTAGCTGCTGGTAGTCAATAGTCAGGCACCATTTACCATTTGGTTTCAGTACTGGCCACAAGGGTGAATTATATGTCGAGTTGCATTCCCAAATGATCTGCTTCTCCAACAATGTGTTTAACGTTCCCTGAATGGAATCATAGGTGGCTAGGGGAATTCTGTACTGGCGTACAAATGTTGGGGGCACATCTGGGTCCGTTGGGATCCGCACAGTGTGGAGGTCTGTGACTCCACAATCATTGGAATCTCGTGACCAGATATGTTGAAAGTTGTAGAAGAGCTTGCGGAGCTGTTGTCTCTGAGTATCCAGTGTTAAAGCATCAGCCTTAACAAGCTGTTGTTGGACTTCACGTTCAAACCCAGAATAGGGTTCTCCTGGTGGAGGAACAGTGGCCTCTCGTGATGAGTCCGTATTGCCTGGCTGGGCAGCAAGTGCATAGGCAACTATGTAGCTTCCCGCGTCTGGGTTGGCACCGCAGACATGTTCACTTTGCAGTGACTCATGTGGGACAATGGTAATCAACTTGTTAGGAAAAGTGGAAAACGTCTGCCCAGGGCATCCGGCATCCACCAAGGCAAGTGGCAGTTCACTGATCACTGGTACAGTCAGTTCGAAGTCATGAAAGGAGTTATCAATCAATAACCCCAAGGGTCGGCGTGCAGTCACCGAGGGTGAGGCGCTGGTCAGGTTTTGCACCAGCAGATAAGCGGAGCAATTATGCAATTCAAGCAAGAGGGTGCCACACATGGTTAGACAGAGTTTGAGGAAGAACGGTGAAGGTTGGAAGAATGCCTGTGAGCCAGGGAGTTCTTGTCCTTTCAGAATCACTAGTCTAAGGGGAAAACCAGCTGTTCTGGCCAGGATCACTACGTCAAACTCACTTGCTACTTGGGATGCTTGGGGAATAGTCTGTCCAGACCGCATGCATTCTGGATCTGCAGTAAAGGGGTAACTCTCAATGTTAGCTTGGGTCCACAGTATATGGCTCACCATATCCAGCTGCGTCCCCAGCCTGACGAGGATATCTGCCCCAACAAAGAGTGAATGAGGTAGCTGGGGGGGCTACACTCATGAAGTGTGTGAATTCCTTTGCCCCAACCTGCAGGGATAAAGCACAAACACTGATAGCTTTGATTGGAGTCTGTGGTTGGCCCACAGAAAGAAGGCGGTGGCTCTTGTGCACAAAGGAAGGGCCAGGGGTGCATTGGCATAAACTGTCATACAAGGTTTGACTTATAACAGACTTCTCGGACCAGAGCATTAAGGCAGCATCTTGTATTGCTACACCATTGACCTTGACATCACCCCTTATGAGAGGGCAGTATGGTGTTAGCTCTGAGTTCCCAAAAGAACAAAGAAAAGATTCATGGTCCTCCAAAAAACGTTGGCCACCAGGGGATGCAGGCTGCCTACAGGGACGAGGACTCAGTGTCCCCAGTGTCTCAAGACCTGAACACCGGAGATCAAGCATGGAGGGAGCTTGGGCCCTAGGAGGGCTTTGTTGCATCTGGTGGGAGGCAATCCTGTCACGAAGAACGTGTTTACGTCCAGCTGGAGTGGCAGGTCGCAGGGCGGCAAGTTGTGCTCAGAGCTGCCCATGCCGCCAGTCTATGAGTGGGGCCAGTCTGTCCAGCAGATCCTGACCAATGAGTAACAGCTTGGTGTCAAAGGAACAGATGTAAATTGGATGGGGGACAGCATCATCCCCTGAGAAGTGAGCTCCAACCATGCTCGTTTTGTGATTGGTGCTTTGTTCTAGGTATAGCTGATGAGGTCGATGTCACAAGTCTCTGTGCGGACTGGCTTACCACAGGAAGACCTCGCTTGGGCAACCTCAACAAAGGTATCTGCACACATGAGGCTAATCTCCGACCCAGTGTCTAACAAGGCTTGGATGTCTATAATACCTTCGACTAGCACGGACGTGTAGATGCTCTTAGCATTACCTTTCCGGACCAGATCACCTAAGAACTGCAAAAGAGGTGTATTGTGGGTGCTAGACCTGACTAACAGGGGAGGCCCAGCCTCAGTTTCCGACACTGTGTTTGGGTCTCCTTCCCAGCCCACATAGTAGACCCTTGGTGGAGGCAGGGAGGGATCCCGGCCTAGTCATGCAGGAGGAGGAGCCTTATCACCCTTCTCTGGGTGACCCTCTGGATCCTTGGGGGAGCCTTTATATGATGTAGCAAGCTGCTTCTTGACGTCAGCCATGAGCTCCTTCAAAGTTTCTATTTCTGCCCTAAGTTGGCCCTTGGGTTCGGCCTCTTTGCTGTTGAACCCGCGCTGGGGGCCATAACTGGACCAATCATTTGGTCTCCTATCAAAACGATTTCTCTGCGGCTTATTGGGGTAACAATCTTGTTGTCGATTACCCTTCTCCTGGTGGCTCGGTTCCCTTCATGGGTGACAGCCGTCCGGCTTGCTCGGGTTGTGGGTACCATAACAAACAGCTCTCCTGGGCTCGCTTCGCTGGTTCTTCCACCCACCCTATTGGTGGTTTTGTGGGAAGCAGTTTTGGGTGGTTGGTTTTCCGGTTGACCTTTCTGACAGTACTTTGCAGACCTCCAATTCCAATGGTACGCTACCCTGAGATTGTACGTTGAGCACCCTTACGTCCTCATCCAGTTTGTCAGTTGGGCGCACAACTGTCTCCCATGTCATCTGGGCCATCTGTCTGATTTCCCACATTGTTTTCTCATGTTGTCGGTGCGTTAGCATAACGTGAGTGTGCACACATGGGTAAAGGTTGTGCAGAAACGTGGATCTGAAACCTCAGTCTTCTTCCAGGCCTGGTGCCTTTCTGCCTTGGAAGTAGGTGTTCCTCAGTCGCCTATAGTACTCTCGCAGGGGTTCTGCTTGTTTATGCTTAATTTGAATGGCGCTGATGGTCACCGACATCTTGTCTGTGTAAGTCAAGTATTCTTCGTGCAGAACCTTGCAGAGTCTGGAGTACTTGTCGCGGATACAGGCGGCTGGGTTTCAATGAACGCTTCTACTGGTTGTCTTCCAGATAAGCTTCAATTTCTCCCTTGGTGTGGCCTGGGGCAGGTCAGAGAGGC